>VMDO01030412.1:0-21348 GCA_007922755.1 Pedetes capensis | reverse complement strand
CACCACTCAATGTCCCTCTCTTATCACTAGTTCTGGGGAAAGCCAGACATCACATAGTAATAATTAGTCCAATGAAAAACTTTACACGATGAATAAATGAAGCTTCTTACTTACCAACAGGTGAATGAGATTACAGTGTCTCTCTCAGTTCTAATCAAGTCTTCAGAACCTGTAGCCTCAGATAACAGCTTCATTGGAGCCTTATGAGTGACCCTGAACAACAACTACCCAGCTACACTACTCCTTGATTAGCAGCTCTCAAGAACTGTGTGAAATAAAAAGTACCTGAAGTTAGTTCATGTTGACCACTAAATATATGAGTATGAGCCAAAGGTAGATACCAATTGTCTGAAGCTTCATTTACATACAACTTTGAATGTAATGACAAGGGAACAGTCCCTCAGTGAAGAGAGGCAGTCAAGGTATACTTAATCTTTTTGTTGTTTAGAACTAACCCTGGCCAGAGAGATAGAGGGGAGAAGGGGGAGGGGCATGAGTTGTGATAAAGACCAAGCAAATAAACTGATCAAGCACCTTAAAGTAATAAAGAATGGTCCATCTGAGAAAAGAAGTGATACTAACTACAATCCCAGACATCTTGCTCCTCAAATATAGATGGAGAAAAGGATCAAGATGATCTAAAGATGATACCATGGTAGATACAGTGATGCACCACAGCGTTTCCATTCCTGAGGAGTCTTTATACCAAGTTGCAGTGTGTGATCATCATAGAGCCTCTTCCTTCCAGTTCCTTCAGCTCAGCCTCAGTTACAAAGAGCTAGCTTGTTTAGGGTGACATATGTTCTTGGACAGCTTGTATCTAGTGACTGAGTGATGCATTGTTATAAAAGGAAGGCTATTTCTGCCCAATTCAAGACATGTTGATTGGAATTCTTGTTCCAGAACTACCTGCAAAATTGCTTGGAGACACACATTTTCCAGCCTTTTGCTGGTGTTTGTCTCTCTCCTCTGCCCAGTCCTGCTTCTTTCCCCCATCTTTGGAGATATTGATCCCTAATCAACAACTGGATCGCCAAATACTTTGTCAGTGACTGCTTTCAGACAACTGCCACAGTGATCATGAGGTGAAAGTCCTTATAATCTGGTCAGTGAGGCAAATCCTTTGGAGGAGTCTTCCTTTGGAAGGGAAATGTACTTCCCTGTTGTTCGGTCCTTCAAGATGATATAGCTGCATACTCAGTAGTTGATATCAAGCAGGTTATCAGTCTCGCTAAACAGTCCTTAGTCTTATGAGAGAAAATGTTTGTAATTGAAAACTATATCTTTTGTCAACCAGCGTTTATTCCCCTCTGTACCCTCTGTTAACTGAACTCAAATATCCCTAGATGTCCAAATCATAGCCTCTCCATTTCCTTCACGTGTTCATCCTAGGATCACCTTCTCAGTAAGGCTTTCTCTGGCCATCCTATTTAAAGTTGCAACTGCTTCCCCTCCACAAATCTTTAGTTTTCATAAGGTTTTTTAGTTAACATACAAAATAATGACCTTCATTATAACATTTCATACAGAAATACCACTGTACATTAGTCATACTCACTGCCCATTCCCATTTCAAATCCACCTTTCGCCCTCCAACTGGTCCTCTTTCTCTTCCCAAATAGTTCCCTTTCTGTTTTCATGATATGTACATTATATATGTCATAAAAAATGTTCATATGGCATATAAGTATATATTCCATAAATATATATATCTACATTCTGCATATGAGAAAATGTATATTTGTCCTTCTTCCCTCCATTTCACTCTGTTGCCTTTTATTATTCTTTTTTTGGGGGGAGGGTATTGAAGCCAGGGCTTCATGTTTGCATGATTTTCAATTGCTGTACCACTGAACTGCACCCCTAGACCATTTTTCTTTCTTTCTTTCTTTTTTTTTTTTTTTTTTTTTTTTTTTTTTTTTTTTTTTTTTTTTTTACTTTTTGAGACAGGGTCTTGCTAAATTTCACAGACTGTCTCTGGTCTCAAACTTGAGATCCTGCTGCCTCTGCCTCCCCAGTCTCTGGGATTATAGGCGTGCACCACTGTGCCCTGCTTCCCCACTCTGTTTAATATCATGCCTCCCCTAGAGAGTTCCCTTCTACTTTCTTTCTGTCTAGATTTAAATATATGTGTGTGTTTGAGTTTGGTTTATTTCAATTAACATGATGAGCTCTGGTTTCATTCATGTTCCTGCAAATGATATAATTTCATTTATATGTATAGGTCAATAAAACTCCATTGTGTATATATACCACATTTTCTTTATCCTTTCATCTGTTGAATATCTGGGATGACTCTATATCTTGGCTATTGTGAATAGTAATACAATAAATATGGATGTTCAGGTATCTCTGTAGTATGCTGACTTAGATTCCTTTGGGTATATATTCAGGAGTGATATAGCTAGATCACATGGTAGTTTTATGATTACATTTTTTAGGAACATCTATACTGATATCCATAGTAACTGCCCTAAGTTATATTCCCACCAACAGTATATAAGGGTTCTTTCTCCTCACATCCTTACCAGACTTTTTTTTTTTTTTTTTTTTTTTTTTGGCTTAATGCTAGCCATTCTGACTTGGGGTCAAATGGCATCTCAGAGTAGTTTTGATTTGCATTTCTCTGATGGTAAAGATGGTGATCATTTTTTTCATATATTTTTGGCCATTTTTTCTTTTTAGAACTGTCCTTTTTTATTGGATGATTTGCTTTTTTGGTATTTAACTTATTGAAAAAAATATATATATAATTTTTTAAGACATTGCTCCTCAATCTGAAGTATAGCTGGGAAAGATTTTCTCCTACTCTTGTTCATTTGTTTGTTTTTGTTTTTTATGGTACTGGACTGAGGAATGTCATTGGGATTTTGATGGATTGCATTCAATCTGTAGTTGGATTTTTGTAGTATAGTCATTTTCACAATATTACTTCTGCCAATTTGTGAGCATAGGAGGTCTTCCCATGTTTAAGTATTTTCTTCAGTTTCCTTCTTCAGTATCTTGAAGTTTTCATTGTAGAGATCTTTTTATCTTCTTGATTAGATTTATTCCTGTTGTTGTTATTAGGTGCCATTGAGTCAGTGTCCAACTCATAGTGACCCTATGTACAACAGGCAAAACACTATTATCAGTATTTCTCTGCTATTCATAGGGTTTTCCATGGCTGATTTTTAGAGGGAGTGGGCTGTGGGGTCCTTCTCCCAAGTCTGCAGCACCTGGTGTTCACAGGTGGTCTCCAATCAAAGTATTAACCAGACCCAATCCTGCTTAGCATCCAAGATTTGATGGGATCTGATGCCACAGTGTTAAGGCTACATTATTACCTATTTTATCCTTTTTTGAAGCTCTGGTGAATGGGATTGTTTTTCTGATTTCTTTCTCAACATCAATCTGATTTTACCCCCTCCTTTGTATTATTTTTCTCCATAACTCTCAGCTCTTACTAGCATAGTTTCCTTATTTACTTGACTTACTTGCTCTATCTAATATGGAGAATATATGTTCTATATGTATAGGCACTTTTTTATTTTTACATGATAGGATATTCCCACAACAGACTGAGGGAACCCTCAGTAATTATACCACATGAATAAATATACTTTCATGAGGATCTGACCATTGCCTCTATCTCAGTTAACATGTTTGTGGAGTAATTCAGAACAAAGTACTTAAGTCTGGTCAAATGCAGCAGGCAATTCTTTGATTGTGGTGATTATTTATGAAAAGGTGTGTGACTAACTAGAGCCCAAGATATGTATTTTGTTAGTACTTCTGGGGAAAAAAAAGTCCACAGATGTCCTTTTCTACTACCTTTGAGCTTGTGATGATGTGTGCCTTATACTATAGCCAGGACTGAGAAAGCAGTCATAGACAGAATTAGAGATGCTCAGGCCTATCTCATATGACTAACTAGATTAGGCTACACTCAAAATGAGTTTCTACTTCTAAACTTCTCAGTTACATTTGGCAATAAATTTCTCTTTTACACTAGTCATCTGAGCTTGATTTTCTCTTAAAACCAAATGCTATCCCAACCAGTGTTTCCCCAAATTACATTCATGAATTGACATTATCATAATTTACAAAGAATTGATTAAAACTATAAATTCTTGCCCCCCATCTCAGACTTAGTGAATCAGAATCTCCATGAATAGGATCAGGAATTTGCATTTTTAAGAAGCTCTCCAAGTGATTGTTAATGCATGCTAAAGTTTGAGAATTTATTCTGCCTGATAAACAACTGACCTTTATAAACTACGAGATCACTTGAACTATAATGCTTTTTGGTCATATTATTTGAGAAAAGAATTTTAAAGGATGCATCTTCCTATTCCTGTGAGCCATCAAAAATGCATTCCTTTACACGAAGATAACATTTCACTCCAGTCAGAAAGGCTATCATCAAGAAAACAAACATCAGCAAATGCTAGTGAGGATGCGAGGCAGAAAGGAACCCTTATGCACTGCTAGTTGGAGCACTGGTTGGTGCAACCACTATGGAAATCAGTATGGAACTACCTCCAAAATCTAGGAATAGAACTGCTATATGACCAGGCTATCACATTCCTGGGTATATATCCAAATGAATATAAGTCAACATGCCATAGAAATATCTGCTCATCTATATTTATTGAGGCATTATTCACAAAAGCCAAGATATGGAATCAACCTAGGTGTCCATCAACAGATGAGTGGATAAGGAAGTTGTATATATACACCAGGGAATTTTATTCATCCATAAAGAAGGAAAAAATTATGGCATTTGCTGGAAAATGGATGGAATTTGAGATCATAATTTTAAGCAAGTTAAACCAGATCCAGAAAAATAAACACCACATTTCTCTCATATGTTGATGTTAGACTTTAACATATATTCACTATTAAAACATATAGATCATGAAAGCAGACAAGACTAAAGTAGAGAAATATAATAAACAAAAGTAAAGGGGGAGGTGGCAAGAAGAAAGGGTTAATGGGAGAGAAAAATACCAGTATATTACCCTTATGGTAAAATTGGGATGTACATATACAGGTAGATATACTCACAAAAAAAGATATGCAAGTAGAAATGAGACCATTGGTGGGGAGAGAGTAGAAGGGGAGGAGGGGAAGGGGGAAGTTAACATGAGCAATATAATATGAAATGCATGTAAGAAAATGACATTAAAATTACTAATAAGAAAGAAAAAGAAAAAATTACAGTAGTTAAATTTTAAAAGAAGTTTTCATGAAAATGGATTTATTTTTTTCAGCTTTCAGAATGATAAAAATCATCTGTAGGTAAAATGTACAATTTCTGTTAGTTTAAATGAAAATATATCTAATTCGTTGTAACATACAAATGAAAAATATTTAAGTGGTGGAACCATGGTTGTCTAAGAGAGCAAATTCCTAAATTTATTTCTCAAAATCAAGCTGTGCCTGAGAGCTATGTAAGTATATTGCTAGTGTGTTTATATGTTGATCCTATCTTTTTGTCATATAGGCAGTTTACTTTAGAAAATGTTTCTATTCTTAGTTTGATAAATAACACACCACTGCTAATTCATTAATAATAGCAAAGTGAAATATGATTTTTAGTCTTATTTTATGGGATTCTGGTCATTCTCTTATCATGTACTCCTGGGGTTGTTCATCTGCACAGCATATGTCTACTTTTATCTACATCACACTAACTAATATATTTTTTCTAAATATAACAGTCATTGATTTATTTAATCTGAGAAAATCATGAGTACGTGGAGGACTATAAAGAAATACACTTTAATTTTACATACTTTTGGAGGTACCCAATGGTATAATGAAATACATAATAGCCATAATATCATCTCCCAGAGATAAATACTACATCATTTTATTATCTTTCTTCAAATATATTTATATATGTGGATACTTCTGTAGAGATGGAAGGATAGAGTGATAGTAATACATTAAACCAAGATAACATAAATGTTCCCAAACTTTCCCATATCAACTGTTTTTCTTTCCTTCAATTATCATACTAAATACCTAGAATCTCTGCACTTGGTTGAATAAAGAAGCTAGTATTGTCCTTTGATTTTAGATAATTTCCATGCAATATTTTTCCTTTCACAATGCTTTCTCCAAACATCTTGATTTGTCTAAGGGATATTAAACAGATTTTCTTAGATCGCTTCTTAGACCTTCTTTACCATGTATTATTTTCCAATCAAGATTTTGCTTTTCTTCATTTTGTCATTGGATGTCTCAGTCACTTCCAGTTATATCACTCATTACTACTCATTTTCACCGATCAATTCATCAGGTCACTACCAAATGTTTACTATGCAAACTATTTAGTAAAGCATTTGAAACACAGAAGTGACACAGGGAACAAAATTTCCTTTAACTGGGAAGTCAAAATTTAGCTCTCTGAGATAATGAGCATGGGTGGTTGTTTTTCAGAATCAGTTCTCTGGCCTTAAACATAGTTTAATGTGCTGCATCATAGCTTTGTGGTATGCGAACTTAATCCCTCTAACATCTTGCCATTCAAAAGTAGTTATCTAAACTAATTTGAATTTATCACTTTATCACAAGCACTTGGGTGGACATTATTTGTTATTGTACTACAGGGTTGAACCCAAGGGTTCATACATTTTGCAAGTGCTTTACCACTGGGTTGCACCCCCAGCCCATTCTCTAAAAGTTTTTTAGTTTGAGACAGGTTTAAGTTATACATGCTATTTCTGGCCTTGAACTTGTGATCCTCCTGCCTCAGCCTCCTGAGTCACTGGGATTGGAGATATGTGACTCTGTGCAGAATAGCACCCACTATTTCAAGGGAATGAATTGAAATGAATTAAATTACATTCATGAGGAAAAAATAAACATGTGATATGCTATTGATCCATAGATCCACATGTATTTGTGAAACACACTGCCCTATATTTTCACTTTCCAAGTAAGAAATCAACAGGCCTGCCATGGGTTGGATCCACCTATTTGTTTCTTTAGGGTAACATTCATTTATTTAATGGAATTTTTGTAATCAATATTTGAGTTAAAGATATATCAGTTTATATCTAGAATTTAATTATCTGTCAAGCTGTGAGGACAGAATATCAGACAATGAAGAAGTGCCTAGGGAAAATGATAGATATTATCATTGATATATTATCTTTTGTTATATATATTATATATATAATATTTTATATTATATATAGTTTGTACATAACAGAGCCACCATAAAAGTAGTGGATTAAACCAAATTCAAAATACTGAAAAGAATTTTGTTATATCTCTTCACTTTTAGCATACATTTTATATCACACAAATTTCTAGTTGGATTTCTTAGTGATTAAATGATTAAATACTCCTGAGTAATATCATAAGTTAAAGCCAGATGGCTACTCTCAGATTTAGTAACCAAACATTATTTATTCACTCTGATGTTTACTTCCATTTTGCTTTTTATTCATTGCCTTGCTTACTTGTTAAGTAGTTTTTAAGGTTCACATGAGGAGAAAATCTGAATATTTAATTTGTAATGATTGAAACACAACCAGATGTGCAGGGTAAAGATAATAATGGACATAACAAATTTCATAGAATGTAGCAGATGGTTATTTGAACCAGCTAGATTTTATGCTCTGAGGAAAACATAAGAAGGAAAATCTACTAAACAAAGTAAAAGGTCTGAAAACAAAAACACTGTTGAATGTTTGTAGAAAATGTTATTTAATAGTTCTTTGTCATGTTCATATAGACGGTATAATCTTTTGCCACCACCTACTCCTGTGGTTTCAGAATCCCATCACCCCCACTGTAATTAGTAAGTCAGGCTACTATACACTCTCTCCTTTCCTCATCCACTCACAATGGAAGGTTTGGGCAATATTTATGTTCCTCCTGCCAGTGTATTCCTCATGACTTTGGTGAATACAGTAACCTCTGAGTCTTCCTGTGGAATTTAGCCAATTGTTACATTTCATGACCATATATTTTGTATTTATTCCAGCATGCACACTTCCTTGGACTTTTGAATATCTTTCCTCACTCTCTGACAATTCACCTTTGCTCAGCAAGGGATATTTCTCTTTTGATGTGTCAGAAACCATTCTAGTAATCAATTTGTACTATCTCCTCATGTCTTACCAGTGTGCAAAAATTGTATTTCAATTGAATTCCCCCCATTCAATAAACATTTTTCTGTCTAAACTTAAATGATGTGTCTTCATTCGAGAGTCTTTAAAATCTATTCATGCATGTACTTTCCAGATTCCTTGGAAGATATTCTGGCTATATCCTCACCTCTTTTGAAATTTAATCCTTTTCTGTTCTTATCAAAAGCTACACTAACAGGCTCCTACAGAGACATACTGTGAATTACCTACAATTGTATCTTAGTGACTGAGAGGGGAGAAGAAGAATCATACTGCCATATAATGAAAGGCTATGTAATGTCATAAAAGAAGGAGTGCTAGCTCTAATAAGAAGGAATGAAACAATTTTGCAGAATCAGAGTTATAAGGAATGTTGAAGATATTCAAGAGAGTTTACTACATGTCCTATCCCTGCTGTCAGAAATCCAAAGAGAGAGATTGATTTGATTATATGACAAAGAAGATTTAACCTTCTTTGTCATTATTATAATTTAAGATTAAGTCCTGGAACCAGTCCTAAACTCTGTAGACCTTCCTATTTCCTGAAATAGGAAGGTCTACAGAGCTTCCTAATCTCCCAGGAAAGATCTCTAGTTTTAACATCTGGCTTTCAATAATTTGTTAATTGCTTATAACTATGTTACCTTTTTTTCCAGAGTGTCAATGCTTAGTAATGTCTATCTGGTATCATTGTCTTTGTAATTAATATGTACATTATGCTTTTCAAATACTTAATAAATCATAGCAGCTAGTACATTCTCTACTCCTCAGTATATAATTCTAATTCAATAGCAATGAGGTTTTAACAATTGGACTATCTTATTGCTCCAGAAGCTTTCCTGTTTCCATCTACTCAGATGGATGTAATCTTCATTGCCAGATTTGCTACAAATGATCCAGTTTCATAATCACATCTGACAATTTACTTTTGTTGGACACTCTCAGTATTACCTTTCACAGATTGCTTTCTACGGAAGGAAGAAAATGTTGAGAGAATTTTGTGTGCACAAAATGTTTATCAGGTATCTATATGTAAATTTCTGTCAACTTGTGCTGTGGGGGATTGATTGACTGTTGCTGTGATGCTGCAAGCTACGCCACCGATTTTTCAGATACAAGTAGGGCCACTTATGGTGGACAGGTTTCAGCTGAGCTTCCAGACTAAGACAACCCACTCTCAAATCCATTGGCTATTGAAAATCCTATGAATAGCAGAGAAGTACTGTCAAATATTGTGCTGGAACATGAGCCCTCTGGGCTGGAAGTTATTCAAGAAATGAATGAGGAAGAGTTGCCTCTTCAGAGTAGAGTCGACTTTAATGACAAGAAAAGAGTAAAGCCCCACGGACCTCCTTTTGCTGATGTGGCATGACTCAAAATGTGAAGAAAGTACTGTAAATATCCATTAATAATTGGAACTTGGAATGACATAGTATGAATCAAGGAAAATTAGAAATCTTCAAAAGGGAAATGGAGCACATAAACATAGACATTCTAGGCATCACTGAGCTAAAATGGATACATATTAGACAATTTAAATCAATAATCATATGGTCTGCTATGCCAAGAATGACAACATAAAGAGAAATTGGTTTGAATTTATCATCAAAAAAAAATCTCAAGATTGTCCTGAAGTACAATGCTGTTAGTGGTAGAATACTATCCATATCACTACAAGTAAGATCAATTAATATGACTATTATACAATGTCACATACCCACCATTAAGGCCACACATGAAGAAAGGGAATTTTATTACCAGCTTCTGCAGTCTGAATTTGATTGAACATACATCCAGAATGCACTGATAATTACTGCTGACTGGATTGCAAAAGTGGTAAACAAAGAAAAAGGCTTATTTGTTGGAAAATATGGTATGGTGACAGAAACACTGCTTGAGATTGCATGATAGAATTTTGTCAGATCAATGACCTTTCTACTGCAGACACATTTTTTTTTTCCGCCAAGACAATGACTATAAACATGGAATTCACCAGATGGAACATACAGGAACCAAATTGACTATACTTTTGGAAAGAGATAATGGAAAACACAACGTCAAAAGTCAGAATAAGAAGAGGTGCTGATTGTGGATCAGCCCATCAACTGCTTACATGTAGGTTCAAACTATAACTGAAGAAAATTAGAACAAGTGTACAAGAGCCAACATATGACCTTGAGTATATCCCACCTGAGTTCAGAGACCATCTCATGAACAGACTTGATGCATTAGACATTAATGATAAAAGACCAGATGAATTGTGGCATGATATCATAGACATTATTAATGAGGAAAGCAAAGAGTTATGAAAAAGACAGGAAAAAAGAAAAGACCAAATCACATGTCAAAAAAGACTCCGAAATTACCCTTAAACCTGGAGCAGTTAAAGTAAGAGGAAAGCATGATGAAATTAGAAGTTAGCAAACTAAATAGAAGATTTCAAAGGGCAGCACGAGAAGATAAAATCATGTATTATTTAGACATGTGCAAAGAGTAGGAGATAGAAAACCTAAATAAAACTCTATTTTATTCAAGCTTAAAGAATTGAAGAAAAAATTCAAGCCTCAAGGGGAAACAGTGAAGCTTCTATAAGGAAAATATTAAATGACACTGGAAACAACAAAAGAATATGGAAAGAATACACAGAATCTTTATACCAAAAAGAACTGGTGGATGGTTAATATTTTTAACAGATTGCATATGACCAGGAACCAATGGTACTGAAGAACAAAGTGGAAGCTGCCTTGAAGGCATGGCAAAACACAAGGCTCCAGGATTAATGGAATACTGATTGAGATGTTTCAACAAACAGATACAGCACTTGTCCATGCCAATAGATTTGGAAAACAGCTAGTTGGCCAACTCACTGGAAGAGATTCATATTTGTGCCAATTCCTAAGAAAGTGGATCCAAATGAATGTGGAAATCGACAATATCATTAATACCACATGGGAGTAAAGTTTTACTACAGATCATTCAGAAGTGACCATGGCCGTATACTGACAGGGAACTGCCAGAAAATCAAGCCAGATTTAGAGGAGCATATGGAATCAGGGACATCATTGCTGATGTCATATGGATATTAACTGAAAGCAGAGAATACCAAAAGATGTCTATGTATGTTTCATTGACTATGCAAAGGCATTTGACTGTGTGCGTCACAACAAATTATGGATAACATTGTGAAGAACTGGAATAATAGAGCATTTAATTGTACTTATGAGGAACATGTACATGGATCAGAAGGCATTCTTTTGAACAAAACAAGGATACACTGCTTGGTGTAAGATCAGGAAAGGTGTGTGTCGGGGCTGTATCCTTTCACCGTACCTCTTCAATCTCTACGTTGTTGTTAGGTGCCATCGAGTCAGGTCTGACTCGTAGAGACCCTCACAGGATTTTCAATGGCTGATTGTTTCAGGATTGGGAATTGTTTCAGGAGTGAGCTTTGGCATCCTTCTCACATTTTTGTTGTGGTAGGGATTGAATCCAGGACCTCAGATAGCACAGAAAAGTATCTGAGCTAAACTCCAGCCCCCTTCATCCTCCTTTGATCTCTATGCTGAGCAAATAATCTGAGATGTTTGCTTGCTGAAACTAAAAAGGATTTGCGACATTTAATAATGAAAATCAAAGAACACAGTATGGATTGCACCTCAAGAAAACAAAAATTCTTAGACTGAGTAAGTAAGCATCTTCATGATACACGGAAAAAAGATTGAGGTTGTGCAATAACTTCCTTTACTTGGTTTTACAATCAACCTCCATGGAAGCAGCAGTTAGAAAAGAAAAAGATACATTGCATTGGGAAAAGCTGTTGCAAAAGCTCTCTTTAAAGTGTTGAAAAGTAAAGGTGTCACATTTAAGACAAAGGTGTATCTGATTCATGCCATGACATTTCCAGTCTTATCATATCCTTGTCCAAGACAGATATTGAATAAAGGAGATGAGTCAAGAATTAATGCTTTTGAATTATGGTGCTGGAGATGAATATTGAATACAGTATCTGTCAAAAGAATCAATAGATCTATTCTAGAAGTGCAACAAGAGTGCAACTTCAAACAAGGATGGCTAGACTTTGTCTTACATATTTTGGACACATTGTCAGGAGGAACCAATCCCTGAAGAAGGACATCATATTTGGAAGAGCAGTGGCTCAAAGAAAAAAAGACAGACACTCAACTAGATGGACTGACACAGTGGCTGTAATAATGGGCTTGCACATAAAAATGATTATGTGCATTTGACAGTGTCAGAAAGTGTTTCATTCTGTGATACACAGGTCCACTGTGAGTCAGACCCAACTTGAAGGCACCTAACAACAGCAAGCTTTTTATAACTTTATTTTTCAGTACACAATATTTATTGCATTTAGTCATGTTTCCTTATGTATTAAATTACTTGTTCTTGGTACTATAATATTGCATCTTGTTAGTTTATTTACTACAATTTATTTTTCTACTATATAGTTGGACACATAGTCTACCTAAAGTTTTTTATTATCATGAATAATATTGCTCTAAAGATTTGTGTGCTTTGCTCCTGTTGCATCTTTTTCAAGAGTTATAGTAAGATATAATACTAAGACTAGAATTCTTGAGTCATAATGTATCCATATTTTTCAATTTTACCATTTCATCATAAATTGTATCCTAAATTGTACCAATTCTTACTTCCACTAGAAATTTATTTGCTTTCATTTTATTTATTTATTTATTTGCGATATTTGGGGTCTGGACCCAGGGCCTCACACGTACTTTGCAAGTGTTCTACCACTAATGTGCACTTCTAGTACCCTTTTCACTTTTTATTTTGAGACAAGGTCCTGCTTAGTTGTGCAGGCTGCCTCTGACCTTGAGCTTGTAATCCTTCTGCTGCAGCCTCACAAGTTGCTGGGATAAATGGCATGTGCCACCACTTCTGGCATTTATTTGCATTTTTCAGGTCTATACTCTTACAAACACTATGTATAGCAGCCACTTTCGTTTTAAATCAGAATCGTAAAATGGTTTCTAATTGTAGCTTTAATTCATATATTTCTGATTATTAATGAGGTCATACCTCTTTTCATATGTTTTTAGTCACTAATGTCTCTTTAAGGAAAGGCTTGTTCATGTCTTTTGTTCATTTTTTCTCTTGGCTTGATTGTTTTATAAACAACAATGAGGTTATTTATAGATTTTTAGTTGACTGTAATTTTGATGTTTATTTGGTAAATAACTTTTCCTAATTTGTAGATTATATTTTGAATATTTTATACTATCTTTTGGAATATTCTAATTCTTTATCTTATGGGATTTCTCTCTCAATCTCTTTTATCACCAGTCTTTCTGGAATCTTATTCAAATCCTTCTATGTCTGTAGAACACAATGTTATATACCTCTAATTTTTCTAAATATGTAAAAAAATTTAATTTAATATATAAACATTTAGTTTATCTGAACTCAGTTATTTTGTAAATTTTGAGATGAGAATATAATTTTCTGTATACCGGATAAGCCAGTTACCCTAGAACTGTTTGCTTTTTTCTCCATAGGTCTACAATGCTATTTCTGTCTTAAAACAATTTGACATATTTAAATGTATCTGTTTCTGGCTCCATGTTCCATGGCTTAATTTTTCTATGCCCACATAAGCATTGAAGTATGCATTATAATAACGTAAGCATAAGAATGGATAGCTCTTGCATTGCTTACTTTTCTTCTGTGGCAATTTCATATATTTCATATATTTCTTTGTCCTTTGGGCTATCACGAAGTTTTTAAAATCACATACGGGGTTTTATTGGGAGACGGACCCTGCAACCCACTCCTAAAAGTCAATCTACCATTGAAAACCCTACGCACAGCAGCGAAGCACTGACAACAGTGTTTCTCCTGTTGTACATAGTACATTGTACGTAGTACATATGCACGTAGTACGTTGTACATAGTATGTTGTACTATGAGTCAGATATCAACTCAACAGCACCTAACAACAACAGCAACAACATAGGGTTTTGTAACAACTAAAACTGCAACATTGATTTGGTAGTGTGGATATAAGAATATTTTGCATACTTTGTATTTTAAAATAAAAATTATAAAGAGTTAGCCCAGTTGGTAGGGTGCTGCTCTGAGTGCTCTGAGGCCTAGGTTGGATCCCCAGAACCACAAGAAAAGGGAGAAAGGCCCACCATCCCACTCCCAATAGAATCTTCCATGGAAAACCCTATGAATAGCAGAGAAGAACTGACATAGTGCCTGGCATGACGTATTGTTGGCTAGTGCTTTGTTCTTTTGTACACAGGGTCTCAATGAGTCTGACCCAACTCATCAGCACCTAACAACAGCAACAAAAGCCACCCATGATGTGTTGCAGTTAGAAAATGAGTCTGATGATTATATAGAAATCATATATTTCCTGTGATATTGTCATTATTGATTCCTTCACTTTAGAAAACAGTATAACGTGAAATTTCTAAAAATATTACTCATTGTTTTAATTAATTAGGAACTTAGATTGAGGAACTACTATACGAAAGACAGATAAGAAACCATTTGCCCCAAATGGGAATTCCACTTTGGCTCCTACAATTATCTAGTAAATAGTAAGGTCAGTGGCAGCTAAGGAATATGCAAAATATTTCTTACTGAAATCTTTGGAGACTTACCTCCTCCCCCCGTGTAAGTTCATTTCCTGGGGGTATCAGTATGTCTCTGATATATTTTATATAACACTAATAAAATCAGCGGCTGGGATTTAGCTCAGTTGGTAGAGCACTGCTCTACAGTCCCTGAGGTCCAGAGTTCAATTCCCAGCACTGCAAACATGGGAGAAGGACCCACTTCTATGGCAATTCCGAAACAATCAGTCATTGAAAACCCATAAGGGTTGCTATGAGCTAGATATGACTCTAAGGCACCTAACAACAACAACAACAACAACAATATCAGAGACCTGGGCACTTAGCTCAGTTGGTAGAGTACTTCTTTGTGCTCGCTAAGGCCCTGGATTTAATCTCTAGTACCTCAAAAAAGGGAGAAGGAAATACGTGGCAATCCACTCCTGAAGCAATCCCCAAACAATTGATAACCACATGAGGGTTGCTATGAGATCTCAAAAGCACTTAACAACAACAAAAAATAATATCAGAGACCATTACTTAGCACACACTAAGTATCAAAAACAGTATCTTGGCCACTCCTCATTTCAACTCACAATTCTGTTATAACAAACTGATAGATGATCACTCTGAAAAGCAGATGGGTCAATTACATTTCCCTTAGTCACATGATTAGTAAGTAGGGAAAGTTGTATATAATCCCAAATCTATTTGACAAAAATATAAAAATGTGGTTTTGTTGAGAGTTTTTAAAAATTATTCTCACACTGCATCACAGCACTGGTTTCCATGGTAGGTTGAACAGGAGCCTCCTACAACATGTATCTATACCTTAATCTGTAGAATTTGTGATATGGCTAAATTAAATATCTTGACATGAGGAGATGATCCTGTTTTATCCTAGTGGGCTTTGTATAATCATAAGTGTCTTTACATAAGAGAGGCAAAAGGTTTGAATGGTATTAGGAGACATAATGATGAAAGCAATAGATTGAAACTATTTAAGGAAGAGGTCACAAGCCAAAAATGCAGGTGGCCTCTGGGAGGAAGGGCGTAGATTCTCTGCTGAGGGCCTAGCTGGACTAACCTTGTCTACACCTTCACTTTAGCTCAATGAACCTAATTTTGAAATTCAGATCTGTAAGATAATATATTTGTATTTTTAGGTCGAAACATTTATGGTAATTTATTACATAACTATAGGAAAGGAATAGTTTGCTTTGTTTGAATAAACATACCAAGCATATTGCATCTTTGGTCAGGTCTACATCAAGCAAAGATATATTTTCATGTCCTAAACTAACCTGTTGGAGTGTTTACTAAGGAACTCCTGTAGCTATGACAGTGTCTCTTTTGGGAGACTTATAGAATGAACCTTAAAAATCACCAATTCCTTCTAGCTGGAGTCTTTCCACTTGGTTAGTTTCCATTTCAACTACTTTTGTTTTATTTTGTTTTTCCTCACAGCTGTCCAGTGTGTCATGCTGGAGGCCTCCTGCATCTTTACTACCACTACAACTGCAGGGTAGGAATTTCAATACTAGTGAGAGCCAAGGCTGTAAGTAGTTATTATTTGGAAAAGAGCTGACAACTCATATGTTTGCACGTGAATATAGATCTATCTGCAATAGTTACTCTCAAGTGAGTAAACTGAAGTCTTGGTTATAAAGTCAACTCTCATCATCTGCAACTAAAATGATTTATGGGAATTCTGTGGGAACTAAATATTCCTTAGAGTCTTTTTGGTAATTTTGTGGAGTCAATCCTCAAGTGCAAATCAAATTATGACAGATATATCAGGTAAAATAAGAGAAGCAAGATGTTGGAAGTTTATAAATACATCAATCAAGTGCAGAAACTTAGATAATTTGAGCACTGAATTTAATTCTTTACACTTTGAGCTTCTCCTTACTACTCTGTGCTCTGAGGCCCTGGGTTCAATCCCCAGAACTGCAAAACTGGGAGAAGAACCTGACAGCCCACTTCCGAAACAATCATGAAACGATCAGCCATTGAAAGGCCTATGAATAGCAGAGAAGCACTGACATAATGCCAGGCATGGCACAGTGTTGGGGAGTGTTTTCTTCTGATGTACATAGAGTCACTATAAATTGGATTCAACTTCAAGGCACCAAACTACAACATTGGTTGCCACTGCAACCTATAAATTCCAGCAGATCTATTTAAATATGTAATGTAAGTACAGCTAACAGCAATATTTATTATAAAATATGAAAGAGGTATATTGGGATTGATTCTAGCATAAAATTTAGACACATATGTTGTTGTTGTTGTTAGGTGCCATCAAGTCAGTGCCTAACTCATAGTGACCCTACTTACAGCAAGAGAAACACTATTTTCAGTGCTTCTCTGCTATTCATAGGGTTTTCAATGGCAGATTGATTTTTGGGAGTTGGTTGCCGGGTCCTTCTCCCAATTAGACACATATACAGACTTTTAATTCACTCGTAAATTTTATCTATAACTTAGTACATTTTGCTCAGAGTTGGAGAAATAGCACTTCTTTGATGGTGGCAAAACAACTTAAACTAAAATGACTACATCAATTACTTTCATTTATTTTAGATATTATAGCCATTACAAAGTGCAAATTTCCCTCTCATGTATTATTTTTTCCCCTTTCAAGGTCTTCCTTTTCTAAACTCTTTCCAAACCGGTTTCTGAGAATCAGGAAAATATTCACCATCTTCTTCATCATCATCCTTGCCTCAGGAGGCAGAGGACTCTGCTGTTTAGGTTGTGTCATGGGTCTGTGTTGGCCTTTGTACATACATCTTTCATCAGCATTCCTTTCAGTATCTCCCAATCAGTCAGGAATGGATTCTGTACCATGAGCCTCCAGATACATGAAGCTACCTTCAGACAACAGGTATTTCTTATGTCACTGTGCCAAGACAATGTGGGTTTTCAGTGACATACTATTCTTGAACTAACATGGTAGGGAAGAGGCTTGGGTTACTATGTTTCCTACCATGCTTCCAGCTCTACCTTGAATATTATTTTGACTTAGAAGAGTAGAAATTTATCCTGTTTTATCCAAAAATTTTGGAGCAAAAGTGTATTTTTGAATTCAGAGTTTGGAGTATTAAAAACACTCTTTAATCAAATACATTAGTATTTCAACAAGGAAATGTATGAATATTCTTAATAAGTGTTTTTCAGAGCTCTTTCAATTTTAGAAGTGTGGATAAGAGACCATACACACAGTTTCTGAAACTTTGCTCTTTAATCTTCAAACAAACTTTTTTCTCATCTCCTAAAAGCACTTCTTCATTGATATATAATTATTCCTCTATCAATCTTCTAAATTTTTATTGAATTTTGCTCAATGAATGGTAGCATTTATAACTAAAAGTATTTTTTTCATATTTTTTCCTTTATCTTCAACTCTATTTTGAAAATAAAGAGGAAAGGACTATATGATACTGCGAGGTTTTGGTAACCAGTCTTTCTTCTAGTGATAAGAATGATACCTTTTCACCCAGTTAAACTCAAGCCCATCCATGTGATATGCTTTGGCCAATGAAATGTGAGAAGACTCCAGGGTCACTTGTGGGTACAAGTTTTTCCCTTGTCTCTCTGATCATGAAAGCATGTATTCAAATAAGACCTCCTTCAACCTATTAGCCACGGTTCAAGTAAGTGAATGACAGGTAGAATATAAGAAGTGTCAGAAACTGAAACTTGCTATGCAATATAAGATTTACATAGTTTTAGATCCTATGCTTTCGAATTGGAATTTATTCAAATACATGCAAAAATGAATAGGCAGCCAGATAAATAAGCAAATAAATAAATACACTTCATGGAAAACCCACACATAGAAATTTTTACTGACTGGAAGTGAGAATATAGATGTGACTAGCCTTATTAACTGATTTTTCTGAATTTTTGATCAATGCCCCACATTATCCATATATATAGATGAACATCTTTGTAAGAGATTTTGTATTTTAGACAAACCAAAAGGAAGAGTAACATTAGGGTGCTCTGTCTCTGTGTCTCTAGTCTTGGTTAGACAGCTTGATTCATTTTCTAGCACATAATTACTATCACGTAAATTAGTTTCTAGGTGATGGGTGTCACTCTATAGTAACTAGCTGCCTAAACTATTCCAGGCAGCAGAATTCCTGAAATGAGAGCCAAAATCAGCTCTAAAATATTTAATAATTTGCCAATATCTGATAATTCTTTGCCCACATATGTTACCTTGCAAATTCTGCTCATTTTTACTTAATCCAAAGAAAGTTCACAGGAGTTTTGAAAAAAGAATTACCTGAATAAAAAGATACTAAAATGATGATATTTTAAAATAGACAATTACTTTTCCATCCTTAGTTTCCTTTAGAATTCAGGTAAGAGGATTGCTAAAGCGGATTTCAGCTTGCGCTCTCTCTTTCTGATTAAATGCTTGTGTCCCTATTCTGCTAAACTATCCTTTCATTAGCTTCACATAATATCATTTGTAACAGCAATAGCTATAATTTCTTAAGTACCTATTATGAACCATGTACTGTGGTTCAGAACAACAGTTCTTAATTCAGGATATGCTAATTCATGTTCAGCCTTAAAAATTGTAATCTATAAATCCAGGTACATATAAACTGAAACCAAATTGTTTATGGCACATATCTATGTATTTTTACATGTCCTCATATTTAAAAAAAATACACAATAATTTTTATGTATATTAAGTTTGGAAATGACATTGAATGCTTTAACTTCAGTTATAGTAATAAATACATACATGCATTTATAGGAACAATGAGTCAAGAATTTAAAATATAAAATTCAGGAAAGAAGAAAAAATTAAAAGACTAAGTTCTAGTATTCTGGCAAATTGTATAAAATCTGTACAGATGAGTGAAAATAGAAAAAAATTAGATATTTGAAAAAGCTTACTTAAAATGTTCAGTACAAAAAAGGAAAATTCATAAGTTGTTAAATAGTTGGTGGATGGAGAAGAACTAGGTGAGGATGATTCTGAGATAACATTATGTGGAAGTTGACATATCGATTGGACAGGTTAAATAAATGAGGGTATTTAGATTTCTTTTCTCTGTTTTTCTTTTCTTTTTGATTTCTCTTTTTAAAGAAGAATGTATGAGAGTAATAAGCATAGGATGAAGGATTGTTCTTATGGTTTTAAAAAAAGACAACATTTTAGAGTACTTCCTAGAAGAAGAAAACAAGTCGGTAGGCTTTCCTGAGCAGAATAAAGACTAGAAAAACTTACTTGACTTTATAATACAGAGACACTTCCACTTCCGTCTTTCAGCAGCACTCTTCACAATTGGAAGGCTACAGAATCAAACTAGATGTCCATCAAGAGGGGATATTTAAAAATTGTAATATATTTACACAATATTATTCAGCAATAAAGAAGAATAAAATTATGTAATTTGCAGCAGAATGGATTCACCAGGAAAGTACCATTTTAAGTGAAATGTTTAAAAAAGGGTTAAAAAGAGAAATATTGCATGTTCTTGCTCATATGTGGGAGCATGAGGGTCGCTATGAGTCTGACCGGACTCCATGGCATCTAACACTAACATCAACAAATCTACCCTAAAGGAAAAAAAAAGTACATGTATTTGTTGTTGTTAGATGCAGGTGAATCGGGTCTGACTCATAGTGACTTTATAGTCAACACAAGGGAAAATGCCCAACCCTATGCCATGCTCTACACTACTGTCAATATTCTCTGCTATTCATAGGTTTTCAATGGCTGATTGTGTTTTGGAAGTGGGCTGCCAGATCTTATTCCCAAGCCTACCCGTGGTCTCCCATTCAAGGACTAACCAGGCCTGATTCTGCTTAGCTTCCAAAATCTGACAGCATTTGATACCACAGTGGTATGGCTACACAAACACACAAACACACACACACACACACACACACACACACACACACACAGAAAGAGAGGGAGAGAGAGAGAGAGAGAGAGAGAGAGAGAGAGAGAGAGAGAGAAATGTACAATCATACTTATCTAAGAATGGAAAATACAACTTGACCCATTATGAGAGGAGAGGGGACTCATGGGAGGGAATGATTGATGGGAAAGGGGGAGGAGGACGGAGCACAACATAAAGGGTTAAAGAAAGAGAGAAAAAATGCAAAATCCAGGATGCAACTCTATGAAAACACACGCACAAAAAAACACATCAGGGTATAATGTGTGGTTGTATACACTGTCATTACATGTTAATTCTTACCTCTTTTATCTGTTTACGATCATCCATAAAAATATTTAAGGAGATGGCAGTACAAATAATACTGATTTAATAGTTGCATGATATATCAACTGACTTCTTACTCTGTGTACCACTAACATGTATAAGTAAAATACTAATAAAAATAAATAATAAAATAAAAATAAAAATAATAATTAATTAATTAATTAATTAATTTAAAAAACTTGGTCTTAGTCAGGAAAGAAAAGATAGTCAAAATATAAAATGAGATTTTAAATATGTATTTAGTCACCTTTTAATTACCTTGTTACATGCATAATTGTGTTTCTGAGTGTATTAAATATATGCACAAAAATAGATGAGGGAGAAGGATAAGATGAATGAAGCAATGGTAAATGA
>VMDO01030411.1:0-21338 GCA_007922755.1 Pedetes capensis | reverse complement strand
TATCTTGTTAGTACAATTACATGCGATTTCTAGTCCATTTATATTGACCTCATTCTTATCTTCCCTCCCCCCTTTTATTATGATCTGACCTTTGAGTAGGATTTTTCCTTCTTGTAATTTTGAATCAGTTCCCTCATATGAGGGAGAACATGTGTTGTTTTGCTTTCTGAGCTCGTGTTCGTTCACTCAAAATAATTTTCTCTAACTCCATCCATTTTGCTGTGAATGACCCTATTTCATTTTTCTTGATTGCTGAATAGTATTCCATTGTGTATATATACCATAGTTTTTTTTATCCATTCTTCTGTTGAAGGGCACTCTGGTTGATTCCATATCCTTGCTATTGTGAAAAGCGCTGCATTGAACATGGAGATGCAGGTGTCTCTGTGGTATGATGACCCATCTCCCTTTGGGTAAATTCCCAATAGTGTTATAGCTGGGTCATATGGTAGATCTATTTTTAGTTTTTTTGAGGTACCTCCATATTGATTTCTACAGTGGTTGCACCAATTTACAGCTCCACCAACAATGTAAGAGTGTTCCCTTTTCCCTGCAACCTCGCCAGCATTTGTTGTTGTTTGTTTTATTGATCTTGGCCATTCTTACTGGTGTAAGGTGAAATCTCAGAGTTGTGGCTATACTTTTTGTATATATTTTTAAAAAGTCTTTTGTCTAGGGTTTATGATGGGCACATAGTATGCACATTTAACTTAGACACAATCTACCTGAAATTGGTATTGTACTACTCTTCATTTAATGTAAGACTCTTATGGAAAGAGTTCCCCCATTCACCTCTAACATCCTTTGTTCTATTGTTGTCATATATTTATGACATATGTTGTCATATATTTAATTTAATTTTACTTTATAAACCCTACAATACACCATTACTATTGCTGCAGTTAATTTTCTCTTACTGACTCTAAGTCAGTAATAAAAATAATTAAAAGTTACCCATCTATTTACTATTACCACAGTGTTTTTTGTTCCCCCTTATAGATCCAAACATCCTGTCTTATAGATACAATCTGTCTATTGATACAATGTCTGTCTATACATACAATGCTATCAATTCTCTTCAGCCCAAACATTTTCGTTTAGCGTTTGCTTTCAGTTATCTGAAAACATCTTTATTTTGCATTTAATGTTGAAGGTTATTTTCGTCAGCTATATCTAGGTTGCCTGCAGCTGTAGCCCTGTGGCATTAGATCTTGTGAGATCTCAGAAGCTAAGCAGGGTCGGCCTGGATGGGAGTACCTGGATGGGAGACCGCCTGGGAACACCAGAAGCTGTAGGCTGGGAGAAGGACCTGGCAACCCCCTCCCAAAAATCAATCTGCCATTGAAAACCCTATGAACGGCAGAGAAGCACTGACAATAGTGTTTCCCTTGTTGTACAGAGGGTCGCTATGAGTCGGATACCGACTTGACGGCATCTAACAACAACAACAACAACAACAACAACAACAACATATCTAGGTTGAAGATTTTTTTTTTCTTTCAGCACTTTCTATTGTTTTCTGTTCTCCTTTGTTTCTGAAGTCAGCTATTATTCTTGCTGCTGTTCCCCAGTATGGAATGTATCTTTTTTCTCTGGCTTCCTTTGGTATATGTTATCTTTTCCCCCCAGTGGTTTGATTATGATATGCATCAGTAAACTTTTCTTTGTGTTTGCTTTGTGTGGATTCAGCTGACCCTCTTGGATCTATGGGTGTTTAATGCATATTTGGAAAAAAATTACCTGATATTATGTTATTTTTTCTTATGAAAAATTTTAAGTAAAAACAGGGTGAATATTACCGGTTTTCCCCTTTTACTCAGGTTCAGTAAATCTTGGTATGACATTGACATTAATCTTGACTTTATTTAAAGTTTTGATAGTTTGTACATTATGAATTTCCTTTGAATTAGTTTTGATTCGTTTGAATGCTGCCTTGTTGTATTATTTTGATTGCTGTGCTTTTAATACTTCTTTAAATTTTACACCTAAGGCAAGTGTCTCATTTTTCCTAACCCTAGCTCTTTCTCATGGCTATTCACAAACTCTTTTTGCTAATTCCAAAATCTATGTTATCTGTGGATCTACTTTATTGACTATTTTGTTGTTGTTGTTGTTGTTGTTGTTAGGTGCCATGGAGTCAGGCCCGACTCATAGTGACTCTATGCATAACAAAATGAAACACTATCAAACACTGTGCCATGCCTAGCACTATGTCAGTGCTTCTCTGCTATGCATAGGGTTTTCAATGGCTGATTGTTTCAAGATTGCTTTGGGAGTGGATTGCCATGTCCTTCTCCCATTTTTGAGGTATTGGGAATTGAATCCAGGGCCTCAGAGAGTGCAGAGCAACACTCTCTCAACTGAGCTAAACCCCAACCCCTTTGACTATTTTACTCCTTGATTATTTGTCCTATCTTTCTAACTTTTTGCATTCCCTATAATATTTAGTTACGTTCTGGACTTCATAGATGATATATTTGAGAGATTTTGGGTTCTGTTTTCTTACTCTGAAGAGTGTTAAATTTTGCTGTCTAAAGCAGTACCCCTCAGCTTATGGAAATTTAATGTTTAGCCCTCTGAGGATAGCTGCATTTCAGTTTTCCCTAAGATTATGGGTCACATGGACTCTGGTCCTAAGGTGTTGGTCTTCTAGGCTTTCATTAGAAGGCCTGTGGGGTTTACCAAACACCTCCAAATTTGGTTAAGTTTGAATACTGAACTCTCGTCTCTCAAGGAGGAAGCAGCTGCTGAAATTCCTTCTTAGCTCTCACTCTTCTCTTTATGGCTTTCTGCTGGACTCCTTAGCACCACACTCAGTGAATGTGCAGTTCCAAAATGAAGCAAGCTTTTGAGGGTAGTTGTATGTATATTTTACACACCCTCCTCCGGCAGCTTGCTGTTTTCTGAGATGTCTCCCCCTCCCGATCTCTAGCCAGTTGATAGCCTTCCATACCAATCCCTGAATCTAGTAAGACTACTGCTCTCTGCTTGAGCTCTAGTTTCATGTGCCATGGGAGCCAGGGCCTGCCTTCAAGGAAAAGAGTCAGTTAGATATGACTCTCACCCAAGTCGCTTCCTGCTGTGGGTTGAATTATGTCCGATAAATTCATATGTTGAAGTCCTAAGCAATATTTCAGAATGTGACTTTATGTAGAGATGGATTCTTTATAGAGGTAATCAAGATATAACGAGGTCATTAGGGTGGGCCCTAATCTAATGTGACTGATGTCCTAAAAATGTTGGAAATTTGGACACAGATGTGAACGTCTTCACAGATGTGAAGATAAAGGCAGAATTAGAAGTTTTCTGTGGTCAGCAGCTGCTGAATGGGTATGGCTGATCTTAAACTGTCTGTAGAGAAAAAAATCTTTCCTCATTTCTGGGAAGTGTTTAACAGGATTTCAGTTAAGCCACTATTTAAGGATTTGTAAAGATGGAAAGTTGCCTTCAAATTCCTACTGGGGAAAAATCATACTGGAAGGTTTACTGTGTTAAACTTTCATTCCTATCACAAAATACCTGACATAAACAACTTAAGGGGAGGCAAGATTTATTTTAGCTCAGGTTTAGGAGGCTTTGGTCCATAGTCACTTGGCTCAGTGTTTCTGAAGCCTGTAGTGAAGTAATATATCATGGTGGTGGAAGCATGGGGCAGAGGCTGTTCACTTCAGGTGGCCAGCAAGCAGAGAAGACGATAGAAGGCAAGGACCAGGGGATAAGATACATCTTTCCAGGACAGGCCCCCATTGACCTATTCCTTCTAGTGAGGTCCTACCTCTAATTTTTCACCACTTCCTAATAATGCTATCATAGGATGGATCTGTACAGGCTAACCCATTATTTAAATCAGAGTCTTCAACGTTCAAACACTTCCCAATATCCTATCATCTGGTACCCAGGCCACCCATACATGAACCTGTGGGGAACATTTTATGTTCAAATTATACCACTGACCTAACCTGTATGTGCATCCTCCATTCCTTTCCATACAGGTGTGTTTATTCATATGCATGTGTGCAGGTGCATTTTGGGTAAGAATATAAATCAGACTCTTTGTGTTTAATAACATTTCAATTTTCCTTAAAATAGATGGCTCCCTTTCAGACACTGCTTGAACATACCTGTAACTTGGAGAACTTGTTGTTGTTGTTAGGTGCTGTCAAGTCGGTATCCGACTCATAGTGACCCTCATAGGGTTTTCAATGGCTGACTGTTTCGGGATTGCCTTGGGAGTGGATTGCCACATCCTTCTCCCATTTTGTGGTGCTGGGAATTGAACTCGGGACCTCAGAGACTGCAGAGCAGCGCTCTAACAACTGAGCTAAATCCCAGCCCTTGGAGAACTTAGTTGCTATTTAAATCTCCTGGAAGCAGCTTGACAAGGACCTTAGAGTTAATCTAAAGGACACGAACCATCAATTCTTCTGGATTCTGTAAGCTCACACTCTCTCTAGCAAGTTCTATTACCAAGAAGAGTGACACTGCATTACATTAATTCGGCTTCCTACAGAAATATCTTTTCAGAAAAAAGTGATCTAATATTATGCCTTTAGTTTCCATCTAGTGTTGATAAAAGAAACAGTGATATGAAGAATACTCTGCAACTTTTGTATCACTGCTGTTCATTATATTGTTCAATATCTTACATAAGGGCCTAGGAGAATGACTCTCTTTTCCTTTTTAATCACAGAATCTTTTCTTCAAATAAAAGCTTGTGTGGAAATTTAATGCCTAAAGTAGATCAATATGGTTGAAATGGAAGCTGGAGGTGCCAGGGCCTTGTCTTCCCTCTACCCTGCATATTTTCTCTACCTCCTCTTACCCATCACCTCCCATTCCCCTGGATGATCCCATGTTAAAGTTCTCCCTTGAGAATAATATAAATATCACTACTACTAGACTAAGGTGTAGGTTGGGGTTTAGCTCAGTTGGTAAAGTGCTGTTCTGTGCACTCTCAAGCCCTAGGTTTGATCCCCAGCACTGCAAAAATGGGAGCCCACTCCCCAAAACAATCCTGAAACAATCAACCATTGAAAACCCTATGTTGTATATAGGGTCACTATGAGTCAGACTTGACTCGATGGCACATAACAATAGACAACAGTCTAAGGTAGGTGGTATTGTGAGAATTTGGTGCTAGGACAAAATTAGTCTCATCAGACAAATAGTTGTGTTTATTTTGGTATCACTCAGATTTGTAGCCCAATGTGTTTTCCCTACCGCCTTCAGTGAGAGGAAATTTACAAAATTAGATGCACAAAATTCAGTATTTCTTGTCTATTATTTCTTCAAATAGTAAAAAGTGGCTGCCTCATTTTTTTCCATCAGAGGTGTAGAGGTGACTGTATTATATTCCCTACATCATTACTAGTTCATTATCATTACTGAGCCAGATGAGTGCCCTCTTTTTTAAGTATACAATTTTGTATGCATATGTTTATTATCTGTTATCCTTGAACTCTATTCCCATTCCCACCCTCTTCTCTACCTTGTAGGCAATCATATTCAATATTTTAATGTGTAACTTTATGCTAGGATATGTTTGTTAACCAGTATCATCAAATTTAGAAATGGAAATCAGTTCTTGGCATTGTCCAAGACCCCTAAAGAGAAATCCTTTTATGATTTAAGGTACTTGCTTTTAAGGTTTAATTATGTTGTCATATGAACTAAGACACCCTTTAAAAGTACTAATATAATATTGATTAATAATAATTATAAAAAAGTTAAGGAATTTTTAAGGCACTTAACACAATTTTAATCAGTTTTAAAAAACTACAAAATCAAACTAAAAATAGCATAACAAAAATTTCTTTTTGTTTTATAATGTAGAGATCCTAAAAATTATAAAATCAACAATTTTTATGCAATCAATAACAAAATATGGAAAATGAATGCAAAAGCAACTACTCATAGAAAATAGCAATATTTTAGTTTTTGCATACTTCATCTCTACATTTATTAAGCATAAGATTTGTACTAGAATGAACCTTACAAATAAATTTTGAGCAGAGACTACATGTTTGAGTATATTTATTGTCTTTTTCTGGTCATGTAAATGACATTAGCAGATAGTAATTCTAAGAGAAAATAATCTATATATTTGGCATTGTGGGGTTATATGTGATCTCATAAAGCACTTACCTACTTTCAGGTAGGTCCTACAGTGTCACATGTCTGCCATCTGTCTTGAGTTATGATATAATAAGAGTACATGCCACACACTTTCATGGATCAATTAGGAATTACAAAAAAAAAAAAAAAAGGCAGCAAAATTTAAACTCTGGGGTCTATTTTTGCCCCATGATATGGTGACCATATTGGACAGTGAAGCTGTGGTTATGAACTACCTTTTAAATTATACATATTGCAAATATTTTCTAGTGAGTAACCACTTCCTTTTATGTGTTCTCCATTCCAGTAATGTATACCAAGGTTGCCTCTAACATCTGGCCACTGCAAATAGAATTGCAATGAGCATCCTTATACATACCTGTGCCTCTTTGGAGCTATATAAAAATGTATCTGGGATATAGGTATAGAAGGGGAATTTCAGGCCATAGCATATATGCACATTTAATTTGAATAGGAATTGGCAGGTTGTTCTCTATAATGTTGTTGTTGTTGTTAGGTGCTGTCGAGTCGGTATCCGACTCATATCGACCCTCATAGGGTTTTCAATGTCTGACTGTTTCGGGATTGCCTTGGGAGTGGATTGCCAGGCCCTTCTCCCATTTTTGCAGTGCTTGGAATTGAACTCAGGTCCTCAGAGACTGCAGCGCAGAGCTCTACCAACTGAGCCAAATCCCAGCCCGTTCTCTATAATAGCTCCATCCATTCACACTTCTAAAAGTGCAGAGGGTTCTTGCTGTTCCAAATCCAGAACAGCACTTGGAATTATCCAATTTTCTGATCTTTGGCCAAGCTGTAAAATATTTTTCATTGCTCTTTTTTAGCTTGTATTTATCTTGTTCCTAATTATTTTGAGCAGATATTCTTATGCTCACTTTGGATTTCCTCTTCTGCAAATTGCCTGTTTGTAACCCTTGCTCATTTTTCTGTTGAGGTTGCTATCTTTTCCTTTTTAATTTTCAGAAGTTCCTTAGGTATTTTTAATCAGTTTTTTTCCAATAGAAATGTAATGTGAACCTCACTCATTAAAATGTTCTACTAGCAACATGAAAAGAATAAAATGAAATCAGCAAAATTATTTTTAGGAATATATTTTCTTTAATCTGTTTTATTTAACCTGTTGTTGTTTTTGTTAGGTGCTGTTAAGTCGGTATCTGACTCATAGCAAGTGTACGTATTTACAACAGGCGAAACACTATTGTCAGTGCTTCTCTGCTGTTCATAGGGTTTTCAATGGCAGATTGAGTTTTGGGAGTGGGTTGCTGGCTCCATCTCCCATTATTTAATCTAATATACCATAAATATTATCATTTCAACATGCAATCAACCTGTTTTTCATAAGTCTTCAAATGTTGGTGTTTAATTTATACTTAGATGTTCACATTGAAGATGAAGGTCCACCTGATTCATGCATGGTATTTTCAGTTGCATCATATGCTTGTGAAAGCTGGATGTTGAAAAAGGGAGAGAGGAGAAGAATTGATGCTTTTGAATTATAGTTTTGAAGATGAATATTGAATATACCATAGACTGTAAAAAAAAAAAAAAACCCAACAGATTCATCATAGAAGAAGTGCAACCAGGGTGCTCCTTGGAAATAAGGATGGCTAGACTGTGTCTTATGTATTTTGGACATACTGTCAGAAGGGACCAATCCCTGGATAAGGACATCATGTTTGGGAATGTGGCAGGTAAATGAAAAAAAAGGAAGACCCTCAACTATATGGATTGACACAGTGACTGCAACAATGGGCTTAAACATAAAGATTCTGTGCATGGCATTATGTTGAGGAGTATTTCATTCTGTTGTTTGTACAGTTGCTATGATTTGGACTTGACTTGATGACACCCAACAACAACAACAGCAGCAGCAGCAACAACAACAACAGCAACAACAACAACAACAACATACTTCAGTTTGGACTAGTCACATTTCAGTACTCAATAGCCATATGTAGTTCTTGGTGACCATATTGGACAGTGAAGCTGTGGTTTGAACTACTTTTTCAATTCTACACTTTACAAATATTTTCTCCCATTTAACAACCTAAATAGTGACTTCTTGTTGGTGTTCTTTATAGCTGTCCTTAATTTTAATATTCAATTTGTTCTGTTTAAGTTAATCCTACTTTGTATACTAGGAAGCATACATTTTCATTCAGAATCTCTCATTTTCAACTTTTATCTGTCTTAAAGTCTCAGATATAAAATTGCTCTGGCAAAAGTTCCTTAGACAGGTGATTAAAGAGCTTATATCTTTTATAAGGGCTGGGATTTAGCTCAGTTGGTAGAGTGCTGCGCTGCAGTCTCTGAGGTCCTGAGTTCAATTCCCAGCACCGCAGAAACGGGAGAAGGGCCTGGCAATCCACTCCCAAGACAATCCCGAAACAATCAGCCATTGAAAACCCTATGAGGGTCACTATGAGTCAGATACCGACTCGATGGCACCTAACAACAACAACAACAACAATCTTTTATAAAGTTATAACATTTAGTGTATCTGCTCTAGCAAGAGAAAGAAAGAAGGTTCTGAATTATCCTACTATCTGGAACAAAGTTTTAAAAATGAAAAAAGTACCATATACATGTACCATGCACATGTAGGTATGAAAACACACAAACTTACAAATCTATAAATATATAGATGTATATACGTATGCATATATGTATATATGTGAAACTACAGTTTTTGAGGCTGGATGTCAGGGAACAAGGACAGTGGATCCTGAAAGGTGAGAAACAAATGATATGATTTCTAAGGCTTCTCTATCTTAAACCTGGAGAGAGAGTTTAGGCCACAGAACCGGGAAAGGGAAACCACATGGATCCCAGGGTACCCTGGGTTGAGGATTTGGAGATGAGAGTTTGGGGACACTGAACAAGCTAGACCAGGGAAAATTTCTGGAGAAGAAAGAAAAAGAAATGAGAAGAAGAGGAAGAGGAGGATGAGGAAAAGAAGATGGAGTAGGAAGAGGAGGAAAGAACATTTTGAAGATTTTAGTGGGATATAGCTAAGTACTGATCAACATACGTGAGCGAAGATACTATTGAAGAAGGAGAAAGAGTGACCTTCAAAGGGCAGAATTATAGATGTCAAAGCCCATACAGGGCTAAGATTAGTCTCATTCCCACCAGAAATAGTGAAAAGATCACCCTCCCCAATTCACTGGGGGCTGGGATTTAGCTCAGTTGGTAGAGTGCCGCTTTGTAGTCTCTGAGGTCCCCAGTTGGATTCCCAGCACCACAAAAATAGGGAGAAGGACGTGGCAATCCACTCCCGAGGCAATCCTGAAATAATCAGCCATTGAAAACCTTATGAGGGTCACTATGTGTTGGATATGACTTGATGGCACCTAACAACAAAACTCAATTCACTGAGTATCGGGTAGAATATCAGAAGAGCTTTACTTCATTATTGAGGAAAAATCACACCTACATACAAAGCACAAATACATTTTTAGAGGGCTTTTTATAATTCCAAATACCTTTCTCTACACTATTGTATTGAATTTGTTCTATGAAAGCAATCTGTGATACATATGAACCCTATTTTAAAGAGAAGGGAACAGATGCAGAAAAGTTGCCTGACTTGCCCATGTTGGCTCAGTTCATATAAGGTGGAGGGAAAAGATGCATCCAAGAACTCAGAAGCCAAGGCAGCCGAAACGTTTTCCCAGCACTTGGTTCTGGGGAATACCTTGTGGCACTGATCTTTCTCTACAAAGAGGCCTGTAGGGGAGTTGAGGACACTAAGCCGCTGTTGTTGTTGTTGTTAGGTGCCATCGAGTTGAGTCTGACTCATAGCGACCCTATGTACAGCAGATCGAAACACTTGCTGATTCTGTGCCAGGCAAACAATCTTATTTATGTTTAAGCCCATTGTTGCAGACACTGTGTCAATCCATCTGGTGGTGGGTTTTCCTCTTTTGCACTGACCTGCCACTCTCCCAAACATGATGTCCTTCTCCGCTGAGCGACTGGAAAGGTAGGAAATGGTAGTTGCCCTTGCAATTTCTGTTCCATCCAGCACTTGTTTGTGTCACCTGGATGGGCAGATCTATAGACTAACATCTGATATGAATGGTGGGTCCTAAAGGGATAGAGTCCTTGTGGAATTATATATCAACAAAATTGGCCTTGAAAATTCCTTGGGTATATGCTATACTACAGACTGTTGTTGTTGTTGGGTGCCATTGAGTCGGTATCTGACTCATAGAGACCCTGAGTACAACAGGCGAAACACTATTGTCAGTGCTTCTCTGCTGTTCATAGGGTTTTCAATGGCGGATTGATTTTTGGGAGTGGGTTCCCAGGTCTGTCTCCCAAGCCTGCAGCATCTGGTGTTCCATGGCAGTCTCCCATCCAAGTACTAACTAGGCCTGACCCTGCTTAGCTTCCAAGATCTGACAGGATCAGATGCCACAGGGCTATGGCTGCAGGCATACTGCAGACCACAAGCCTTTAAAACAATCCCTTCAGTGTTGGAGTGGATCACTGTTGTGGATGAAGTGTTTGGCTTGCATTTGGGGGTCTGTTGTATGAAAATACTTTTTATTGCTTTCCAACACCACCATCCTATTTAGCACAGTAAAGTCATAGCTCATAGCAGGAGTTGTGTAGGGGGTGGGGAGCCCATCTGCTCACTCATGGGGACATGATCACTGAGGATAGGGTGGGCAGAATTACCCCTCTTTTTAAATTGCTCTCTCTTCATTTTTATAGAACCTGAATGATTGCATCTGGGTGAATTAAGTGTGTTTATGATGTGACTTGACCACACAAAGCCTTTAAGCCATCCCTCAATTAGTTTACTCCTGAGGAAGATACTGCACATTAACTCCAGCACTCTTTCCTACTGAGCCTGGACTTGACCCCAGAGTCCATACAACTCAGGGCTTACCCTAAGCAGCTATAAGTAGTCATGGGAGTTGGCAAAGATATTGGTACCTGGTTATCATCCCTGAACTATATCAATGCTGCTCATTTTCAAAAATGTATTTGGAACATTTAAAAAAATATCAATCAGTAGGAAAATGTGAATAGACACTTTGATTGTAATTATGAGCTGGGATTTAGCTCAGTTGGTAGAGCGCTGTGCTGCAGTCTATGAGGTCCTGAGTTCAATTCTCAGCACCGCCAAAATCGGAGAAGGACCTGGCAGTCCACTCCCAAGGCAATCCCAAAACAGCCAGCCATTCAAAACCCTATGAGGGTTGCTATGAGTTGGATACCGACTCGACAGCACCTAACAACAACAATTATAATTATAGGAGACAGAATTAGACTTATCCTGAGAGCCTTGAGTTTGAACCCTTGTGCCCATATGAAAACTGGGACAGGGCCCTGTATGTCTGCAGAGGAACACTATAGGCCAGGTGGGGAGAAAGATGGAAGAGTGTGGCCTGTGCTCAGGGCAACAGGCGTGAAGAGGCTTTGATTTCCTTTCTCAAGGAGCAGGACACAGTGAAGGGGCAGGAAGTGGGGGCACACAGGATTTCACCCAGAATGCCAGCTCCACCAGTAAACAGTGTGACTGATGTTGAGCCATGTGATATCTGTGTGGCTCAGTTGTTCATCTTTGGGGTGGGGATGATGAGAGTTCCCTCTGGTTATGGTTTAGATATGAGACATCCCCAAGTAAGCCTCATGGGTTGAAGGCTTGATCCCCAGCTTGTGGTCCCAATCACGGAGGGGTAACTGGATCATAAGGACTCTGACCTATTCAGTGGATGAATCCACTGAAAGATTCATACGTTGATGGCATCACTAGGAGGTGATGGAAGCTTTCAGAGGTGGAGATAGTTGGAAGAAGTAGACTGCTGGGTGTGTCTTTGGGAGATTTATCTCTCTTGTCTCTCACTGCTCCTTGGCTATCATAAGGTGAGCATCTTTACTCTTCTATATATTTCTGCTGCCATGATGTTCTGTCTACCACAGACCCCTGGCAATGGGGCAAGCCAACTATGGACTGAAACTTCTGAAATCATGAGCCAGAATAAATCATTCCTACTTTAAAATTGTTTCTCTCAGGTACAGCAACAAAAAATTGATTGACATACCTCCCATTTGGGTAGTTGTGAAGATTAAGTAAGTGGTAATGGCAGGTCACAATGAGCTGTCATCCAAGGATGGCCCTTGGGGGCAATGCTGCCGATCCAAGGGCTTGGAGCTGAGTGTGAGATCCATCAGCCAACCTCCTCCCCCCAGCCCTGCCTCCTAGCAGGGTCCTTCCTGCCTGCTGCTCCTCCACACCAATCTGCCTGCAGGTAAATCAATAGGTGGGCAGATGAGCCAACTCAGGCATTAGAATATTTGCAGAGCGTGGCTCTCAAGACAACAGACACATGCAATAATCCATCTTGGCATGGGGTGAATTTGTTCCAATCAAAGGGCCATCACTAGTGTCAAAGGCAGTTATTGTCATGCTGCCTCTGTATCTATTTCTTGTTAGCTCTCCAACATTGAACAGTAAACACATTTCACTGTTTTGCAAACTGCTCCTAAACAAATGTTCCAACAGCAATGTTAACCATTTTCCTCCCCTTCCACCAGCCCTCCTCATGGCTTTGTCTCGCTTCTGCTTGCTCATTCCAAAACTTTTCAAGTTGAAGACCTTAGGAGCCTGCTGAGCTCAGGATCAGAAGCTGAAGAAAGTGCCGACAGAATATTTTCTCTCTTGATCTTCTCTCTCTTTGCCACGGCTAAAAATACACATTTCTCTACCCTATCCTGTCAATTCTTCTGTAAGTAGAAGAGCCACTGGAGTCCCACATGCTAGATCTCCATCCTAGACCAGAACTTAGGGAACAAGTGGGGAACATGGGTGATGGGGGAAGGTAGAGTTTGGAGTAGTAGGACCTCAGGGTTTTGTGCTAAAAGATGATGGTCAGAGAAGGGTGGGCTTCTGTTATTGGTGGATGTGTCTGCTGGGGGAAACCTTCCCTTCCGAGGCCCCACTACACTTGTCTGGCTTTGGCTGTGTGAATGCTACTGGACCGTCTAGGAGCTGGATGCTCTCAGCCAGAGATGGACAGATAAACCAATCACAAAGCTGTATCAATAGCAGAAAGTCTGATCTGATATTTAAACTAACAGTGGTTATTTCTAGGATAGGATGGGAATTTGAGTAACATCTTTGTATTTTCCTGTATTGCTTATTATTTTAAAAAACAATGAACATGCATACTTCATAAAAAGCATGAAATGTGTTGCTTTAATCGTAATAAGCATATAAAATAGTGAGTTTTCAAGAAGCTAATTGTAATTTGGGAGCACACGGATTTTAAAGTGAGAGGGGCTCTTTGGTTAAAGATAATTTTGGAACCAGAGTATAATTAGTTAATTTTTTTTCTTGTTGTTGTCGCAGGGCACTTGTTCTAGATTCTGAGAATACAGAGAGGTATTGCTGGAAGAGAGTAAGAGGTGGGAGGAGGTGGCTGATAGAACTGAAGGCCAGGCCTGGGCCAGATTGTGAGGGCTTCATGTGCCAGGGAAAAGGGCTGGCAATCTCTGCAACTCAGCTAGGGGAATGGATACATACGGCAACATGAGTGGCCTGTCAAAGAGAACTCAGAGCCCCCAAATAAATCCACACAGTACACTTTTTCTGGGACACAAGTCCTTGAGTAATTCTGTAACAGTTGGAATTCTGTAGAGAGGCAATTTAAAGTCTTATAACATTAGAACTAGCCTGAGTGGATGAAGGCAGAGCCTTTGGGCAGGTTCCAGTCTGGCCTCTTAGGGTGAGTATGTTTTCTTTGCACTGCTGTTGAGGTACTCTCTTGAGAGGATTTCAGAAGGCCTGCTGTGGTGATACAAAGGGAAGGGAAGTGTCGCCATCTTGTTTATGTTTTAGAAAGGTCCTCATGGCTGGCATGAAGGAGGAGGAGGAGATTTGAGTCAGAGAGGCTAAATGGGAGGCCATCACAGCTATTTACCTTGGAGCTGCTGAGAGCTGGCCCCTGGTGGATGTGAGAGAGATGTGAGGATTGATGGACTTTAATATTGCCAGGTTTGGGGAAGGATAGGTGGGAGTTGAGAATGAGTCTATCTTTGGTCACAGCAAGTAGGTCACCATTAACCACAGCAGGGAGCACAGGAGAAGGGGGAGGTGCTATTTTGCCTGTCTGAGTGGTGCTGACCATAAGACGAGGGAGAAAGTTCTCAGGGGCAACAAGGACAGAGACAATGGAAAAAACATGTGAGAGCAACTTCAGGGAGCTGATGGAGGAGGAATGCAAGGAGAGGAGAGGACCCAGCCACACCATGTAGCCCACAAAGGTCTTTAGACTTTGCTTCTTCAGCTATTCTGCCAGGACTGCACAGCTGCCTTTGTCTTTTTAGCAAATGCCAAGTGGGCTTTCAGCTACTCTCTGAAGCCTTCTCTCCTATGTGGCAATGACAATTCCTTCTTCTGTGCCTTCTGGACCACCTAAAACGTCAGCACTGCATTTTCAACCCTTTCAAGAATGTCCTGTTTTCCATAGATGACCTCTCCTGCCAGACTATAGGCTGCAGACTATAGACTTCATCTCAGGCACTGAGTCTCAAGGAATGGGTCTCAGCAGGGCGGGTCCAGGAGTGGCTGGGGCTGGGCTATGCCAGGGGAGCCAAGTTTAGGAGAGGAGGAAGTTCTGGGGTTCTGCATGCACTGGGGAGCACAGGACCCAGAAACATGGAGGTCCCTGGAGGCCAGGTACTGCCTTGGGGAACAGATCCCCATCCTTACCAGTAAGCTGATCTCTCTGCCTTCAGCCTCTCCCATGGTGATCTCTCCCAAAGTGTGCTGTCAACATGCTTGGCTTCAAACACTGATGTCCCCCTTTAGTATTCTCTTCAAAAACCTCCACTGGTTCCTCAAGATCCAAATATAACCTCATCTAGCTTCAGTTTTCACTGTTTTCCTGGCTGAAAGATTCATTTCTAAGCACACTGATTCCTTGTCATCCCCCAAAGCAAATTCCAAGTACCCTTCTTTGGAATGGTGGCTTCCATCACCTCACCTCCTAGGCACTTTAAGACTTTATCAGTTATGAAAAACTGGTATGGATGGCATCCATCTTCCAGTTCATAAAAACTTCTGGTGTCAATATGGCGGTCTTGGCTTCCTCTGGTTCTCATTTGTTTTGACATAAAGTGGTACCCTGCTGTGCATTGTTGTTTGACAGTCCTCATGTGCTAGGAAACTTCACCACAGTGCAAGCTCCTGGGTCAGGGAAATCAGAGTTTATCCTTCACTGATATCCCACAGAATGGGAGCCCCACACAATGCATTGCCACCAAAGGGCTCTGCAATCACATGGGTTTGTAGGGGTGATGCTTATTTTGCTCTGCTCTTGGCAATCCACTCCCAAGGCAATCCCGAAACAGTCTGTCATTGAAAACCCTATGAGGGTCGCTATGAGTTGGATACCGACTCGACGGCACCTAACAACAACAACTAACAACTTGGAGATGTAGAGAGTACATTCTTATTGTGGGAGGTGACCATTTCTACCAGCCTAACAATGTATCTCAAATTTTATATTAGCTAATATTTGGTATGGGCTGGGATTTAGCTCAATTGGTAGAGTGCTGTGCTGCAGTCTTTGAGGACCAGGGTTCAATTCCCAGCACCGCAAAAATGGGAGAAGGACCTGGCAATCCACTCCCAAGACAATCCCGAAACAGTCAGCCATTGAAAACCCTATGAGGGTCTCTATGAATCAGATACCGACTTAGGCACCTAACAACAACAACAATATTTGGTATTGACATGGTTACAATGCCTGAGTCTTGTTCTATAATTGTATATTTTTGTGTACATGGTCATACATGATTTATAACAGCTTCATTTATTTTTTTATGTCATTCTTCCTCAGAGCCAATAGCCTTACTGTTCCCCTCTGGATCAGCTGCTTTCTTGGGCCTACTGCAAAGCCACTGGGGATTCCCCTTTTTTCATTTCTTTTCATAGTACTTTACCTTTTTCTTTGTTGTTGTTTGTAGGTACTGTCTAGTTGAGTCTGACTCATAGCAACCCTATGTACAACAGAATGAAACACTATCTGACACTGTGCCACGCCCAGCACTATTGTCAGTGCTTCCCTACTATTCACAGGGTTTTCAATGGCTGATTGTTTCAGGAGGGAAACAATTGTTTCTGGAGGGGCTGCCCGGTCCTTCCCCTAAACCTACAGTACCTGGTTCCCAGGCAGTCTCCCATTCAAGGACTAAGCAGCCTTAGCTTTCAAGATCTGATGAGATCAGACACTAGAGTGGTACAACTGTACACTACCTTTCTCCAGTACTTGCCTTTTCTGTTTTCCTGTCTGGAACCCTCTTCCCTAGAGCCCAGGTTTTTCTTTCTTTTTTTTTTTTTTTTTTTGCATTTCTACCTCTTACCTTCTGCTACATACCTAATAGCTTTCTGAGAATCTGAATGTGCCTTGTAGGTCTAAAAATAACTTTATTCTGTCCTCATACTGGAATTATAGTTTACTTGGGAATTTAATTCCAGGTTGAAAATAAATTTCCATCAAAATCTTGTCTTCTAATGTTGCATATGATTATTGAGAAGTCAATTGTCTTTCTTATTTTGTGTCTTTTGATGTAACATTTTTCCTTTCTGGAAGCATTTAAGAGATTATCTTTAGCCCTGTTGTTCTAAAATTTCATGAAGAGCCTTGATGTGAGGTTTTATTCATTTTTTTTCAGGCAATTTGGGAGCTATTTCAATCAGAGAATTCATATGTTTCTGTCTGTGGAAGACATTTTTGTAGTATATATTGGATGATTTTCTATTTTCTGCCTTCATATGTTCTTCTCTGTCTCTCTGTCTCTTTGTCTCTGTCACTTTCTCTCCCTGTCTTTTGTAGTGTCTACTAGATGATTATTGAATTGCTTGGATTTTCCTCTAAATTTGTTTTGTACTTTTTGCCTTTGTCTTTTACTTTCTTCATTTTAGGAGATCTCTTTGACTTTCTCATTCAGTGATTCCATTAAAACTTTAATTTTAGCTTTCACATTTTTGCCTTCCAATAATGCTTTCTCTTCCTCCTCCCTTAATTGCATCCTATTTTTTGATCCATGGATGCAATGGTTTCTCATCTTGATTAAAACATCCTAATTTTTTTTAAAGTTTATTATGCTCTCTACATTGTTTCTTCCAGGGTTCTTCTCTCTCCTGTTTATTTCATTTGCTATTTTACCTATTTCATGATTGTCATCCAAATTGAAGAGTGAGGCCCTAAAAGGACTATTTGGGTAGAGGAAGGAGGACCAGTGGGAGGGAGAGAAGGGAACAAGAGAGAGTAACAGGGGAGTGAATATGATCAAAGTATGTTATATGCATGTATGAGAATGTCACAGTAAAATTCATTATTTTGTACAATTAAAATATGCTAACAAAAAAGTTAAGAAAGAGTAAGGCACTAAAAATGATTGGACGCTCTGTGTGTGTGTGTAGTAGGAGCTCTTACTACTTGGCTTTAGTGTACAGTGATCAAGAGCGAAGTAGGATATAGATCCTTTTACTTTTTTTGGTCAGGAAACAGGAAAATTCAGTTTCTTCAGAAAAATATCTCCTTCTCCCTTTCCCCCTCCCTCCCTCTCCTTCCCTCTCCCCCTCTCCTTCTCTAGTGTTTTTGAGTCTATGTGTGTCTGTTTCTCTCTCTCCCCACTGTCGTATCTACCAATATTTCTATTTCCATATCTGTTTTTGATTCTTGGAGCTGAATGGAGCAAGGGAGCTGGAGAGACTGTTTCTTGCTGTCTCACTATTCAAGACTCACAATTTCACTGACTTCTGTTTTTAACCTAAGTCTCAACTCTACTTCTGCTTTAAGGATGTCCCTGCGTCTGTGCCTTGGAATTTACGGTCCTGTGTAATCAGTAGCCATCTCTGCTCTATCACCTGGGCAGGATAGGCAGTCCCATGGTCCTTCAGGGCTGGAAGAAGACCTGGGGTCCAATCATTCTGCACACTGACTTCAACCAACATTTCCTTGTTAGCTTCATCCTGTCCACTGTTTCTGAGGAACCTGGTGCCTCCCATGCCAAGTCATCTGGGGGGTCTGCAGTGAATCAGCTATCACGCTATGGGACCCCCTCTGCAGACTCTTGGAGTACAGACTTCTCCACTCTGCTACGTTGGTTGCTGCTCCTCTACTCACTATCTTGAAAAAGGGAGTTGAAATTGCTTCTCTGCACTGATTCTTCTCATTCTCTGCACCCCTGATGGCATTTGGCACTTATTTTATTATAATCAAGGCCTTTACAAATGTTCAATTTAGTATTTTAATCAGAACAACTAGAATGCATTTTTGGGTCACCCCCCCCCCCAATGCTATGCAAGCTGTCATAAGCCCTGCATTGTCTAGCACAGTAGGGGTCTCACAAAGATCTGTTGTCTCAGTGAATGATTCAGCCTTAGTGACCAGGCCTAGTGTTTGATGCTATCAAGTCCGTAGTCTGAGCCTGGGGACACAGGAAGCAGATGATTCCTCTTCAGAGGAAGAGAGGAGGCTAGAAAATAGGTTTCTGTGAAGTAGGCAGGATTATGGTTTAGATATGAAGTGTCACTCCAAAAGGCTCATGTGCCGAAGGCTTGGTCCCCAGGTGGTGACACTATGAAAAGGTGACTGGATCATAAGAGCACTAGCTTCATCAATGGATTAATTCATTGATGAGCTCACAGCAGAATGGGCTGTGAGGAGATGGGGCCTAATTGGAGGAAATAGGGCCTAATTGGAGGAAATAGAGCTGCTGGGCTTACAGATGTGTGCCACCATGCCTGGCTTAGGGACTTAACATGTTTTTAACATGTTTTTAACTACTGTGAATTAAGCCTTTAGCAGGTTGGAAGCCCTCCTGGGAGCAACCATACACCATGGTGAATGCAATGGTCATGACCAGGCATCTGGGGATGGCCTTCACTTCCCTCCTGCTGGCAGCAAACCAGCTACACTTAGGGTTCTTCCTTCTGTTGGGATTTCAGAGTCTCTGGGGAAGTGAAATTTGGTGATGGGCCTCTTGCCACAGTTCCTTGTGTTGTCTGTGGAGATCCCAGGCAGTGGATAGCTCAGGCGCTTGAGAACCTTGGCCAGCATCCCTGTGCCCAATGGGGATTAAGTTTCTACCATGTAAGCGTTGGGGCCCACATACAAACCGTTGATGGCAATGGGGACTTCCATTGGAGCTCTAGCACCCTGGGGAACTGCAAGGATTGGGCCCCAGGTCCTGGTGCTCAGAGATACCTATCCCTGTTTATCCCTACCCATCACTCAAGGCTTGGGACTCCTCCTTTCTCCTTTCCCTGGGCTTCACTTTTGAACTAAGTCTCAATTCAGGTTTGTCTCCCAGGCGTTTGCTATTGACTTCTGTTGTTTGTTTTTCTTTTACTTTTTTTTTTTTTTTTGGCTCTGAGACATAGAATACTGTCACCTCCACTGTGAGATTCTGGGAGCCAAACTCAGAGCAAGATGATCCAATTTTTGCTTTTGAAGTGAGGTTCCCAATCTTCTTTTTAGTCTCCTGTAGCACTGGGAAAAGAAATCGGTGGTTGGACGGCTCAGTTAGGTTTAACCACAACTTTTCTAGACTTTCTTGGTCACAGAACTCCTCTCTCCTCTTAACATTTACTAACTCTTCGATCAATTTGTGGGGCTGGGGTTGAGCTCAGTTGGTAGAGCATTGCTCTGTACTCCCTGAGGCTCTGGGTTTGACCCCCAACACTGCAAAAATGGGAGAAGGATGTGGCAGTCCAATCCCCAAATAATCAGCCATTGAAAACACTATGAGGGTCCCTAGGAGTTGGACCTGACTTGATGGCACCTAACAACAACAACGTATCAGTCAGGGCTCCATGGGAAGTAGGTGCCACTATCACAATGGTGGGGTGAGATTTAGCTCAGTTGGTAGAGTGCTGCTCTGCAGTCTCTGAGGTCCAGAGTTCGATTCCCAGCACTATAAAATGGGAGTAGGACGTGGCAACCCACTCCCAAGGCAATCCCAAAAACAATCCGCCATTGAAAACCCTATGAGGGTTGCTATGAGTTGGACTCAACTTGACGGTACCTAACAACAACAACACAATGATATGATTTTGGAGGGTTAATTTACAAAAAGACTGATTCCAAAAGTGTGGGCAGTATGTAAGGGCTAGTGCACAGGCCTGGGGCCAGCAGGGGCTGTCAGCCCCTGTCCCAGAGGGTGAGAAAGGTAGAGGAAGATTGGCAGTCAGATAGGTCAGCCAAGTCATGGTATTTGTTCAAACTTCCCACTCGGAGCACTGTTGCTTCTCCACAGTGTCCTTGTCTTGTCCTCAGAGGTGTGGTGGGGTGAGAAGTTCTTGGTTCTCCTGCCTGGCACCCTAACTCTTGAACCCTGGGCTTGGCCCTCACAGTGTCTGCCCTGTGCCTGTGGGAATCGAGGAACTTCCGTGCTGCCCTGACCTCTTCTGGTTTCCACACATGCTCTTAATCACATGTCACACTGTCCAGTGTTGCAAGAAGTAGGAGCTGGAGGGGCTGTGTATCTATGCCGGCTTGCAGCAGAGGAGGTCCCAGGGCCCAAGGCTCAGCAACTGGAGGCCTGGCCTCGCCTGGCTCTGGGGTGGGAGGTGCTTCCCTAGAAGCTTTGGTTTTTGGAACTTAGAGTGATGTCTTCTTTTTTTTTTATTAGAAATTTTTAATGTACATCATAATGTGATTCATTTTGACATGCTTTTCATTGTGACAATTTTCATATATGCAATTTGATAAATATTATTCATATAGGTTACCCCTTACCCTCTCCTATGTTTCCCCCCTCCCCCCTTCCCATCTAAGTTTCCCATCCAAGTCTTCTCTATCTTTTACTATGTAGTATTTTTCTATATGTCCTTGGGTTCCATTTCTGTTTAAGATAGAAACTTTTCCTGTAATGGTCTTTGTTTTTATCTTGTTAGAACAATTACATGCAATTTCTAGTCCATTTATATTGACCTCATTCTTATCTTCCCTCCCCCCCTTTTATTATGATCCGACCTTTGAGTAGGATTTTTCCTTCTTGTAATTTTGAATCAGCTCCCTCATATGAGTGAGAACATGTGTTGTTTCTCTTTCTGAGCTCGTGTTTGTTCACTTAAAATAATTTTCTCTAATTCCATCCATTTTACTACGAATGACCCTATTTCATTTTTCTTGATTGCTGAATAGTATTCCATTGTGTATATACACCATAGTTTT
>VMDO01030410.1:0-21357 GCA_007922755.1 Pedetes capensis | reverse complement strand
ATGGATGGATCAGTGGGTGAATAATGGATGGATGGATGGATCAATGGGTGAATGGATGGATGGATGGATGGGTGAGTGGATGGATGGATGAATGGATGGATGGATCAGCGGGTGGGTGAATGGATCAGTGGGTCGGTGGATGGATGAGTGGATGGATGGATGGATGGTTTTGTGGGTGGATGGATGGATGTCTAAATGAATGGGTATGTGGATAGACAGGTGAATTAATGAATAAATGAATGAATGAGTACATGGGGAGCTGCCAGATGGTGCAAGAATTCTGTGAACGGCATTGCACGCCCACAAGTGCACACACACCAATCCAGCATTGCAGCTGGAGGAACAGACACATCACACTGCACAGATTCCACAGAAATCAATGCACCTCAAAACCCAGAAAAAATAGGTCATCGTTTTCTACAAAACAGCCACAGACTGCCCCGATCAATGCCGACATCCATCTGTTTTACTTTTCACACTGTCTATTTTTAATCTTCATAAACAACAAAGAGGTCACAAAAGAGGAAGCCAGAAGTGCGCGCTGGTCCAGTGGGGACAGGGCGCGTTTCTCCTGGGAGGGGAAGGTGCGTCCTCCCATGCAGGGTGGCCTGCTGCAGGATTTCTTTGCCAGCTGGGCTAGACAAGCAGGGAGGCGCCAGCAGCCAGGGGATGCCTGGCCCCACTCGGGCAAGTTGTCCTTGGAGGGTGGCCCCTCCACAACCATGGCGGGTGCTGATCTGCTGACATGATGGGGCCATCAGCTGGGACTGCAGCACCAGGAACATGGCGGCTGAGGGAGATTCAAATCTGAACACTGGAGTGAGCGACAAATATACCCCACCTGTCAGGAGCTCCCGTAGGGCGAACATTCACCAAAGCTTCGGCATGGGGAAGCTTTCTTCCTCTTGGTGTGGACCCTGGGTCCGGCAGCATGGCAGCCCCGGGAGCTGGGTCACATAGGAAGAAGGCCTGGAGGAAACGTGAGAAGCCAGCCCTCCTGGAGACGACCTCCCCTCCCACCTCAGAATGGGGCCTCTGCACATCACCAGCCCTCCTGAGCCCTGGCCCAGCCTGACCAAGCAGAGCCATTGCATGACACAGATCACACTGTCAGGGTCGGGCTGCCTCCAAGGACCCAGGCACTTCACTGTACGAGTCCCCAGCGCAGAGGCCACTGGCATCTTTCCCTCCAAAAATAATAACTATTGGAATGAACCCTAGGGGTGATGAGAAATCTCTGGAAGCTTTTGCCAGAAGACACCATTAGTAAACCTACTCCCTCCCGAAGCTGCAGCCTCATTTGGCCGGGCTTCTGGGGCGCTCGTTGCCAGAGAGGCCCTGAGGACCAAGTGATTAGAAGGTAATTAACATTTGTAACATACAATGGAAACATCTGGACCTATGACTTATTAAAACCTAAAAGCTTGATTAATCAATGCTGGTGTAAGATGGAAAACAGGCTCAGGTCAGGAGACAGGCTTCCTCAGCCCCACCCCACCCCACTTCACTCCTGGTCCCCCAAGGCAATGCACCCTTGATCCAGAGGCAGCCCCCGCCCCACCTCCCCATGGGCCTGCCTCCCCACTTGTCTCCAGCATTAAAGGGAAGCAGGAGACCCAACCGACTGGCTGGCCAAGCTTCTCCTGGGAGGGGCAGAAAAGTCAAGCCGCCATGTGTGGCGCACTGGTCGTCGCAGTGTCCCCTTCTCGACTTCTGTCCTTCCCTGACAGTTGCCCTGGAGCTAGGGAATAGAAGGTGTCCCGGACGTGCGCCTCCACCATCCACTGTGATGCACCGTGGCTTAGCCCGGAAGGAGCCCAGGACTCCTAGTCTCCCTTCCCCACACACACAGAGAGGGGCCAAATGCCAGTGCAACTGAGGCGCCCTCCTGCCAGCCCCCAGCCGCCTCTGGGGATGGGAGGGCGCCCTCCCCACTGGTCCTTGTCCTTGCTCCAGCTCTGGGCTGCAGCCTCTGTCTCTCTCCTCCTCCTTCGCTCCTCCCCTTTGCCATCCAGGCACCACGGTAGGAGCGAGATGTCCAGGGACACTCGGATCCAAGGCCAAACGCTCTCGCAAGTGCCTTGATTTCCAGCCAAAACATTAGGATGTTGCTCTACCAACTAATCATCCTCCCTCAGACGGGAGAGCTGGAATACAAGGCCTGCTGTTTCTGTGAACATGGGAAAGGCCAATTAGGGCTGCGGGAATTCTCTGCCACAAAGCCGAGGACAGGGAAAGCCTGGCGCTACTCTTCTGATATCATGGGAAGCCATTTTCTGGGTGCTGGTTTGAAGAGATTTAGGACGGGGCAGTCCCATTCGCCCCTTTCAGCAGACACCTGAAGAGAAATATTTGAGAAGGGGCAACAGAGAAGATCCCATTCTGTGCAGCCACCTCCTCCCTCTCTGCGGCCATGCCTTCCCTTCCTCCTGTGGCTGGGGTGCAGTCATGGGGCTCGGTAGGGGCTGTCAGTCACGGAATTTGAGCCTTCAGGACTCTTTGGCCTGATTGGTTCAAGGGGCGGGCAAATGACTCAAGCAGAGCCAATGAGAGGTGTGCCCTGAGACTCTTGTCCCTCCAGCTGAGGAAGGAGGTCTCTCTTGTCCCTTGCTGAGAGACTGACAAGAACAAGATCCAGAGCTGACTGCAGCCTTCGTTCCTGACCAGCTTGTCTAAAAGGACAAAGCCAACTGCAGGGAGGCCAAGGAGGGACGTGGGGTAGGGATGGACTTCAGGAGCTGGGTGACAGTGCTCAGGCCCCACTCTGTATGACCTTTGATTTCAGTGGCTTCCTTGTTTCTGCCTCAGGCTCTTTGAGCTCTGTGTTGCTATTTCCAAGTCCAGAACAGACTAATGCAATCTGTTGGTTGTCCTTGGGAAGGGGTGACCAGCCTGGCAGAGAGTTGGGCTTAGAAGAAAGATGGAAGGAAGGAAGGATGGAAGGAAGGAAGGAAGGAAGGAAGGAAGGAAGGAAGGAAGGAAGGAAAGGAGGGAGGGAGGGAGGGAGGGAGGGAGGAAAAGCAGATCTGTGAAAGGCTGGAAGGGATATTTAGCAATTTATCATGAGCGACAAATTAGTAGGGAAGAAGGTCTAGTCTACACAGAGAAAGAAGGTATTTTAAATATTTTCAAACCTGCTATGGCTGCCGCCCTTTGCATACAGACACTGTGTTTTAAACAGAAATCCTCCTCCAGCCAGCCCGTCTTGGCCTCCTGCCTGGCAGTGATGATTTTCCAGTAGATTCTTTCTCTCAGGTGGATTTTTGAGCTGGCTCCCCAGTGGGTAAAGCGGATGGAATGGGAGGAAGAAGAAGGCAGGACTTTAACAGCCAGCAGATCCAGCCCCAGGGCTGAGAGTACAGGGAAAACTCTTCCTATCTGGGGGCCCCTGGCACCACGCCCACCCCAGGGCTGGAATCCTGAGGTGTGGAGGAGTGAACTGAAAGTAGCCCTGGGCAAGATGGGAGATAAAGGCAAGGGCTAAGCTGCCCTAGAGCTGGGATTTAGCTCAGTTGGTAGAGCACTGCGCTATAGTCTCTGAGGTCCCTAGTTCAATTCCCAGCACCACAAAAATGGGAGAAGGACCTGGCAACCCACTCCCAAAGCAATCCCAAAACAGTCAGCCATTAAAAACCCTATGAGGGTGGCTATGATCGGATACGACTCAACAGCACCTAACAACAACAACAACAAAGCTGCCCCAAGCCCCAGGCCCTGCCTACTGCCCCACCGCAGCTGGGGCCCCGAGGCTCCTCCTGCCAGGGAGCGCTCCGCCAGGATTCCAACTCAGACCACTTGGCTCTCTCACCTGGGGTCCTCCGCCACCTGCCCTGGGTCTTTGCTGAGTCATGACCTCCAGCCCTGACCTCCCACACCAGCGTCCCATTCCTTCACTTTCAATCAAACATGGCGGGCCGTGAGCCGCTCCCCAAGGCCCACTCATCATGGCAGGTCAGACTGGCAAGACCGATCTGGAGGGCTGTCAGCCAGCCCCTGGAGGGAAACCGGCCAGGAGAGCAAACTCAGTCACTTAGGGCCACGAACCTACTAGGCAACCAATTTGCAGAGAGCTTGTCCTTAACTGGTGCCACCGGCAAGGTCTGAGCAAGCAATTTGGGTCTATCAGCCTTTAAATTATAGACAGCCACATTGCTCGTCAGGCCTGCTGCAGAGTCGAGACGGAGCGGCTCAGGGCTGAGTGACAGTTCCAATAAATGCATTCCTGCCAGGAAAATAGCATTACCACTCCGAGGTGCTGTGGAAAGTATTGAACGCCAGAAAGAAATAAAATAAAAGTAAAATAGCTCTGGCAGTCCTGGGTGCTCCGTCATGATTGCCAGGAGCAGTGGGAGAAGGAACCCGTCATCAGATAAATATCTCACTGTCTGCAACCGAGAGAGGCACCGCGTCATGCGCCCGAGCAGCCAGTCGGAAGGCAGTGTCTGATACAAACGGGGAAACTCTGGCCAGCAAGGAGAGCCCCGGGGTCCTCTAGGGCAGCCTCCTCACTCACAGACAGGGAAACCAACGGAGGGCAGGGTATACAGTAGGACAGGGCAATGGACCACAAGGGGTTCAAGTGGGCAAACACATGAGGTCACCCCAGGCAAGACAGGTGCAAGCCAGGCTCCTGGTACTTTCTGCTCAGGGGCCTCCAAGGTATGGGGACCCACATGGGGTGCTGCATGGCCTGTGTAGGACACTGACTGTGCCCTCCAAGAGTGATGGAGGGCAGAGCAGCCCCCCAAGTGCTACTCACTTCCTCCTTTTGCTGATGTTCAGAGCCTCCAGGGATGAGCTGAGTTCTGCCCAGTGGTGCTGGGCCCCAAACTTCTCCATTCTAGCAGCCTCTTCCCCTTCTCCCTCACGCCCATGCCATCCGAGGCCCCCATCCTGCTCCTTCTCTCTGTACCAGGCTGCAGGGAAGAGACCTAGGTGAGCTGGGAAGGGCAGGGCCTGCTCTGCTCACGATTGCATCCCTGCCTCACCACCCCCCAAGAGTCTTTGCCATGGAGCAGAGGCTCAGTGAACCTGGGAAGTGGGAAAACAGGGCCTGGGTCCCATAACAGCCAGCCTCAGACACAGCTCAGAGGCGGGGCCCCAAATCCTTCTGTCTGTGTCACCTGGGTCTTCCCCAAGGAATAGCTTCATCCTCTCTTTGAGAAGACCTAAAGTCAGGCAATGGGAGAAGGACCTGGCAGTCTACTCCCAAGGCAATCCCGAAGCAGTCAGCCATTGAAAACCCTATGAGGGTCGCTGTGAGTCGGATACCGACTCGACGGCACCTAACAACAACAACAACAAAGTCAGGCAATTGGACCTCCAGGGCCACCAGGTCAGCTCCCATACCTTGGTTCCATCAGAGCCTCCATCTCCTTCCACACTTCCACACCTCCTTCCACACCGGTGCATGGTGCCCTTCAAAAACTGGAACGGAACCAGAGAAAGGTCGTGGCTCAGGAGGAGTGAATGGAGTTCAGGTGTGTCTTTGTGACTTTGGGCCAGTCCTTTTGGTCCTGGAGTCCCACTTATTCAGCTGCTCGGGGGACATAATGGTGCAACTCTGAAGGGGTGTAGGGGGACAGAATGTACATCTACAGGTGCTTGGGGATTTTACTCCAGGCTCATCAGCCACTTTACTGAGAGCTTGAGTTAATACTTTTTGTTGTAGTTTGGGGGTTGTTTTTTGTTTTTATTTTTGTTTTTTAGTACTGAGGACAGAACCCAGGGCCTTGCACATGCTGGGCAAGTGCTCCACCACAGAACTGCACCCTAGCCCCCCTTTCATTTTTTATTTTGAGACAAGGTCTCGCTAAGTTATGCAGGCTGCCTCTGTCCTCAAACTGACAATCCTCCTGCCTCAGCCTCCCAAATTGCTGGGATGGTAGGCGTGCACCACAGCACCCAGCCTGAGTTAACCCTTGATGTTCTGACACTGAGTCCAGTCTCCACAGGGTGCTGATCTCTGCTAGGAGTGCCTGTGGCGAAGGATTGAGGCTTCTGCACTTTCTTCACTTGGCCTCTTGCCCTCATTCCTCCCTGGATTTACCCCGTGTTCTTAGCATGCCCTGTGGTTCTCAGTGATGTTTTGCCGCTGCCTTATACCCTTAAATAACTGGAAATGGTATCTGAGGCCTGGGAGCGCAGATCCAATCAACGCAACAAAGAATTTCTAAGATAAACTGCAGACTTCGTGGGCAGAGAAAGTGCCTGAAAGAACCCTTTTAGCGCATTTCCTTGACCCTGAGTTGGCCACCATTCATACCAATCCAAACCTCAGCCATGAAATTCTGTTCCAGCATCATGGAAAGCCACATTAATGAAGGGGCCACACTGGTTCATTGTCTCAGATGAAAGGGCAGCTGGCCAGCCAGAGGGGCACTGGGTGCGGTGGCACACACCTGTAATCCCAGTGGCTCGGGAGGCGGAGGTAGGAGGATTGCAAGTTCAAGACCAGAGGCAGTCTGTGTAATTTAGTGAGACCCTGTCTCAAAAAGTAAAAAAATGGGTTGGGGGCACAGCTCAGTGGTCCAGCACTTACAAAGCATGCAGGCGCAAGGCCCTGGGTTCAATCAGTACCATAAAAAAAAAAAGACCAGAGGGGCGAGCAGTGGACACTGGGTTCTGACTGGCCATCATCCCAAGTCATTGGCACCTCAGCTGCCTGCAGATAGCTTGTCCCTCTTCCATTACATGCCTAGCAAGCCCCAGTAGGTAGCCAAGTGTTCCCAGGCACCACCTCCCCAGGACTTGGACCCCACAGGGCTAAAAGACTTCACCCTGCTGGTGGATGACCCTGGAATCCTTACCTGTCACATGGAGAGCATGAACTTGACCCGAGACGTCCCTCCCCCTCTAGCAAGGACTTATCAAATAGCATCTTCATTAGAGACCTTGTGTCCTGAACACAGAAAAGAGAAGACCCCAGGTTCCAGCTCTCAGCCTAAATAATAGCAGATATAGATAGATTGGGAGAAGGATATGACATTCCATTCTTCCCCACAAAAAAAAAAAAAAAAAGAAAAAGAAACAATCAGCTATTGAAAACCCTATGGGGATCACTATGAGTCAAACCCGACTCATTGGCACCTAAAAACAACAACAACATATAGTAGATAATGATATCAACATTTAAAATCCTAAACTAAGCCCGCAACACATGTCAGGCCTGACACTAATAAGGGTATGAGGCAGGCAGCATTCTCATCCCCAATTACACATGGGAAAACCCATGCCCAGAGAGGTTAGGTGATACCTCCAAGGTCACACAGATCAAGACTCTTATCCAGGGCCGTGAGTCCCCAGAATGTGAGGTCATAGTCCCCACCCTGCACTCAGAGTAACAACTACAAGCCCACATTAGTTGTCCTGTTACTGTGGTGACAAATTACAAAAAAAGCCCAGGGGCTTAAAATAACACATGTCTATTCTCTGCCATCTGAAGTAGGTCTCACAGGGCTGAGGCCAAGGGGTCCCAGCGTGGCTTCTTTCAAGTCTCCTTGGCTCTCCCACCTGCAGTGCAGCCAGCACTGCCTGGCTCATGGCCACCTTGCCCAACCCCTGCCTCTCGGTCCCCTTGCCTTCTTTCCTGTCCCCCCCGCCCTCGTCCCTCTCAGGAGGGTCTTTGTGATTACGTCTGGTCCCATCCGCACAATCCAGCATGATCCCCCGTGACAAGATCGGGTCTGCAAAGTCCCTTTCCCAGGTCGTGTGGCTTCCTCGGGCTCTGGGGATCAGGGCTTGAACAGTTGGGGCCCTGTCATGTTACAGCCCCACGGCAGCTCAGCTCATGCATTCACGGACGGCTCCTCACCGAGACGCTGTCCCTAGCTTCACGTGAGGGCTGTGAAATTGGCTAGCTGGCCCAAGGCCATCTACCTGCTGAGCGGCAAGGTCAGGAGCAGAGCCCAGGTCTGTCCCTCGCTCACCCCCCTCTCACCCCCACCCCATTGTCCCCTCAAGCACAGGATCCCTGACACCCCTGGCACCCACAGCATGGCCTGGCCTGGGGCTGCCCAGGACTGGTGGTGCCGGGCAGGCGGTCGGTCTGCAGAAGGCGGTCTCCGGGCTGTCCCTCTGCAGGACCTCTCTAGCAACAAGTGTCAAGGGTACCCCAGGATTTGTTTCAGCTGGGTGTGGGGAGCACACAGACACAGAAGTGACTGCCGTAAAGGAGGAAGTTTGCTCGGTTCCCAGCTCCCTAGAAGCAGCTGGCGGCATGCCATGTGGAGCCCCGAGGGGCAGCACCAGGTAGACGGAGGCAGGGGTGACCCGCCTGTGCTGCAGATTCTGCAGGGAGGACTGGGCAGGCGGGGGAGCGGCTGGGGTTCAGCTCTGGGGCAGGTGGACGGTGACCTGGGGTTAAAGGAGGGCATGGGTGGCCAGGTCAGTCTGCATTTGGAGAGCTCTCTCCAGCGCTGTCCACTAACTCTGCAGACAGAGGGGCTGAGAGGGGCTGTCCTGTCCCTCCCACGGCCCACCCCCCTCTCCGGGGCCACCATAGTCCCTAGGGTGCCACCGCATCCCAATACAGAAAACACAAGACATGGGTCATCCCCTTTCCCTGGGAAATCAGCCCAGACAGGTCCTGGGCTACCCCTGACCCTACAGGGGCATTTTTTAAAAGTAGCTTCCTCCTCCAGGTAGCCCAGCTGGGAGCCAGGCACAAGGCTGGGAGAGCAGACACAGGCTGCGTCTCAGCGATGGCTCACTCACCTGTGGCCTGGCCCCTCAGAGACTCCACCAAGGGCCTGATCCAACCAAACCAGGGCTGGCCTAACTGCATCCCTGAGGACAAACGGCTCCGCAGCGCTGAAGGTGCCCATAGGTCAGAACACGCCTCCCCGCCCGAGTCCCGTTTGCTCACGCTCTCCATACACAAGTCCAACACCCCCCACACCCCCAGGGAGACAAAGCTGGTGTGTCAAAAGCCTTTGGTGGGGAAACAGCCTGCTCCCAGAGCCTCAGCAGGAGGATGGCCATGGTGGGGGGAGCCCGTGCCCCCTGGGGGAAGCTCAGAGCCCATCTGCCGGTCCCCAACACTGTGGACCAGGGTTCCCATGGGGATTCCGTCTTTGAGTCTTCTGTCCCTAAGACAGGGGACTTCTGCGGAGAAAGGAGCAGTCCCCACCCCTTAAAAAGTATCAAACAGACTCCCCCTTCAGTTTTCCTCTGAAAAGGTCAAATGCCTATCTTACCAGCACCGGTGCAGCAGGTGGGGTGTGGCTAAGGCCTAGGGGATGGGGGTTCTGGTTCTGTTTCATTGAGTTTCTCCCCCCAGCAAAAGAACGAAATAAATCGGTTCCTGACCTCCAGGCGCATGTGCTCTGGCATGTTGTTTGTTGTTGTTAGGTGCCCTCGAGTTGGTATCTGACTCATAGCAACCCCCATAGGGTTTTCAATGGCTGTTTCAGGCTTGCATTGGGAGTGGATTTCCAGGTCCTTCTCCCATTTTTGCGGTGCTGGGAATTGAACTCGGGACCTCAGAGACTGCAGCACAGCGCTCTACGAACTGAGCAAAATCCCAGCCCGTGTTCTGGGATAGGCGATTTCAAAGCAGAAAGGTCAGCTGAAAGGAGATACGGTTTCTAAGATCGGGACCCACAGAACAAGCACCCTGGGGACAGTGGGGTACCACCCCTGAATTCCAACGAGGCTTGGGAGCACAGCACCATTTAATTGGGACGTGGAAAGGGAGACTCACCATTTACTTTAGCTTTTCTCAACTTCTGCCATTGTTGCCAAGAATCGTACTGGGCTGCAGCCAACCTCAAAAGGTCAGATCAAGAGAGCCTGGGGAGGACCCATACCCTGGCAGCCCTGTCCCTGGACCTTCTTGCCTCCTGCCGCCCTGAGGATCCCCAGGTGCCACCGTCAGAGGCCATACCTGGAAACATCCAGACACAGTCACAGCTGGCAGGAACAGTGGGTGCCAGTCCTCGAACACTCCCACTTCACATGTCAGCGGGAGAGATTCTGGAGGCAGCTCCCCTCCAAAAGGAACGCACCCCCAGGCTGGGACATCCCTACCCCATCTGGTGTGGGCTTACACAAGCAAGAGATCCCCCAAAGCCAAGTGGTCTCAGTAATAAACCGTGTTTTCAAAGACACGTTTAAAAAGTGCACAGGTGGGGGAAGGGAACAGAATCGAGCAGACCCCGAGAAGTCCCCTCAGCCTCAACTTGCTTCTGTGACAGAGATGCCAGGCAGGCACTAGTGCGCTCCACCATCACCATGGCAACAGGAGATGCAGCGCTGGGTCCACAGCCTGGCTGCCCCCTCATCCCAACATGCGACCCCCAGAAGGACCCACCCTCACGTGAGCAGGCATCCATCTCCCCAACTGCCCTGGCCTCCAGAGGGGGCAGAGCTGCTGGCTCCAAAGCCCTGCGTTTTAAATTGCCCAATTAACCAGCCAGATTGTCCTGGCAGCGCACTCTGTCCCCAGCCTCCTTGGCCAAGAAATAATTTGCACTAGTTAATACGGCTTCTGCAGCTGCTCCCGCTTCACCCAGAGACTGACCGATGGCTCCCCGGAGTCCCACCGCGGCTCAAGTGGAAGGGACGTTACAGAAAGAGCCCCAGGGTCGCTTTGTGCCTGCGCGCTGAGAAGCGGCAAGGGACCCCTAAGAAGCCCCGTGCCTTGTTGGTAATGAGCATGGGGAGCATCCAGGCCATCAGGAAGATTAAGTGCCCCTAAGCCCCACAGCTGCCATTGCTGCTGTAGCTACCAGACACCGCTTCACAGTCGATGGAAACTTCTGGGCACCGCTGCCGCTCTCGGGACTGTGGCTGCTGCCACCACCAGGGCTCAAAACAAACCCAAGGCAGCTCCCAAAACATCACCGGATGAGCACGTCCTCCTCAGAGCCCGGCTCCCAAGGATAGGCGCAACTGGACACCGCCTGGGGGGGAGGAGGCAGGAGGGACAGTGCTGCTCAGCCTGCGCTGGCCACTAGGCAAAAATATGTGTGTCCTCAGGGCTGGAAAAGGGCAGGATTGGGCCACCAGGACAGCTTGCAGGCTGCAGAGAGGACTCGAGCTGACGGAACAGAAGCAACCATGGAGATGCAGCTATTTGCTCGGGGCATTCAAAGCCCTCTGGACTGATCGGAGAGGCCAGCCTCTTCCCCGGAGGCTCCTGGAGACCGAGGCCCGAGGAATGGCTCCAGGAGCACAGGGCTTCCAGTCAGGGTGGAAGTGAGGCAGAAGGAAGTGTGCGCTCCGAGAATCCCCCAGGGGCTGGTCCCTGGCCACGGCATCTTTCCTGGACATCTCCCAAGGCCCCCAAGGGATGCGGGCGACCCCTCCCTCAGAGTAAACCAAGCCTCACAAAGGCCACACGGTATGCCCGGGGCTGGTCAAGCTGCGGTTCCAGCTCTTTCCCCTCACACCCCAGAGACAAGGGGACCAGGATGCCCATGCTCCTGGCAGTGACTTCCCGCAACCTCACAGCCATGGCTGTTGGGCTGGGGTCGGAGCCTGGGGGTAGGCAGGGCCCCGGGAGGCCACCTCAGTTCCCATGACTTGCTTGTCCCCAGGCCCCATGAAGCCATCCTCTCTCCCCCTTCACACAGGAAAGACAGTCCCCTTCCCTGAACCCACAGGAAGCAGGCCCCCCACTTCTGCGGGTGCACAAGCCATAGCCTGCTCTGCAGGGACACTCTGGGTGACCAAGTTGTCACTGTCAACAGGACCACAAAGTCAGCAGGAGCCACTGAGCACTGCTCTGGGAGACGGGTCACCGCTGGAGGGCCTTCCGCTGTCCTGAGCTCTGACAACATCGTACGATCCGAGCTCAAGTGATCTCAGGCTGAAGCCTCGTGTGCTATGGCCACCGTCCCCAGTAGGGACAGGGCAGAGGCAGCTGGCCGTGGCAGGACAGACACCTTCTCCACAAACCCTCCCTGAGGTCCCTGCACCAGAGGTCAAGGGGCCTCCCGGTGTCCTCAGAGTACCTGAGCCCATGCCACCCATGCTGCTGACATGTCCCGAAGAATGTCAAGATCCGATGGGCCACCTTCACCCTGTCACAGCAAGGGGCATGCAGCAGTTAGCAGGGCAGGAGCCATGGGTGCCTCTGTGCTCCCCTCATGGGCACAGGCAGTGGAAGCCTTTGAATGCACGGGTCTTGGCAGGGCACCTGCCCATCATTGTTGTTTTTGTTGTCGTTAGGTGCGGTGGAGGCGGTATCTGACTCATAGCGACCCTACATACAACAGGCAAAACATTATTGCCAGTTCTTCTCTGCTGCTCATAGGGTTTTCAATGGCAAATTAATTTTTGGGAGTGGGTTGCCAGGTCCGTCTCCCAAGCCTACAGAACCTGGTGTTCGCAGGAGGTCTCCCATCCAGGTACTAACCAGACTCAACCCTGCTTAGCTTCCAAGACCTGATGGGGTCAGATGCCACAGGGCTATGGCTGAACGCCTGCCGATTGTTAGGACTGAAGTAATGAATGTCTCAGATCTAATAATAACAATGATAGCATGGGCTGCAGGCTCCAGGCCAGCGCTGTGCAGACACTTTGGCCACCTTGGCTCCGGAGGGGCCCCCGAGGCTGCCAGGCCTGTGTGTGACACACCATTCAGAGGGCTCTGGTGTCACCAAGCTCCTCAGAGACACAGGCTGTTGGGTCTCAACGCCTATCATCCAACCAACAGGTGGCAGGCCTGCCCGGGGCAGGCAGGCTGGAGGAAAGGGGGATTTTGTCCATACAACATGGAAAGGCAACGCACAGACTTCCCCGTCAGGAGGCCTGAGAGCCAGCCCAGCCAGCCCGGCCAAGCGTGGCCAGAGAGCTCACGCCCTCACCTGCGCCGGCCTCTGAGCTCACCAGCCTCCCAAGCATGAGAACCGTAATGCCTTCCTGGAGATCCCCCTACCTCCAGCCAGTGGGAAGAGGGGCAGGGGGCAGGGCCCCAGCAGCTGCACGGCACAGACTCCTCTCAGATCTATAGGGGTAGAGGTGGAAGTTGATGAAAATCACCCACGAAAGTTTTCTGAAGGGAAGCACAAGCCTGAGAGCCTCCCCAAAGCCAGGACCCCATCGGTGTCTGTACCTTGCACCCACAGGTGTTCCAGGCCTGGGGTTTGTTTTGATGGACTGATTAAGTTTGATTAAATGGCTTTAAACAATTAATCCCTGCAAGACCACTGGAAATCATCACAATTAAGTCTAAATTAATTGTCTCTGAAATTCCACTTCCAGGTCTAAATTAGGTCTAAACTAGTCGATTTATTTTCTTGGAATGAACTTGTATTTAAATTTAAATCGTAACCAGGGATCTGGCCAGAAATTTTGAGGAGGTGGAGGATCTGCTAGACAGTGCCTGACTTAGGTTCAGAAGCAGGGGAGGCGGGGGTGCACGCACAGTCACACACACGTCCAGTGGGCCTTCGTCTTCCTTAGTTTGAGGTTCTGTCCTGGGTATTTGCTGCCATGTTCTGTCTGTTCCATTCCCTCACCATCCTTTGCACAACGGTTCTGATTTCTTTTGGGAACCACCCTTTCCCACCCAGACACATTCAGTTTGGGTAGCGTTCACTCCCACCCTGGTTTCAGAAGTCAACATGGGACTCAGGCTTGGCCAGTCAGAGCACTGCATTTCTCTGGCCACAGTGATTGGTTGAGACGTGAGTATGTGAGCCAACCTAAGCCAATGGACGCCACAGGGCTTTTGCAGGATCTGCTGGGTGAAAGTGCTAGAGGAAGAGAGACTGGAGCAACAGCAGCCATCTTTCTACCACGGAACACGGCTGGGAGAAAAGGGCAGAACTAAGGCAAGAAAGGGAGAAAGCGGGCCAGGGGTTGTTTAAACACCTGCACGCAGCAGCTAACAACAAAGACATGCCTCATGTATTTTTAAAAGAGCTTTGCGGTAATTTGCTCTGAGAATTATTCTGACATATTTAACAACCTTCTTGAGATACAAAGAAACTCCAGGTGTTAACAATCAGCTGGGGTCCTTTTGCTCTATCTGGATAGAAATCATTGGTACACAAGAAAAAGCCCTTCAAGTGCTGGTCTTTGGCAATGTCTGCATCCCTGGATGTTTGACAGCGGCAAGCGGTGACAACAGACTGATAGGAGCAGCTACCACAAGTGGTGCCCTCTGGTGTTACAACTTCTCTGTAGGCCAAGCAGGGTGGGATTCCTCAGCCCTTGACAGCAGCTGGCATTACAGTTTTGGGGCAGGCTTAGATATCAGGATTCCTCAGCCCTTGACAGAGGCCAGTGTTACAGATCCTGGGCCTAGATCATTTGAGACCCTTCCTTGGTCCTAAAGACTTGACCACTCTCTCAAACTCTTCCATGACCAGGACTTATAATTTCTCTTTTCTGGCTCTTTACAGAATTCTAATTCTGCCATCTCTCTTCTTCCTGGGTTGTCACTCCCTTAAACTGTTCAGCCATTTCTTTTTGCTATGGCCACTGGCACAGTGGCCATGATTCAGGCGGCAGGTATTGCTTCTCTTCTGCTGCTGTCTGCCACTAGTCTTGCAGGCTTGCTTCTTTTGCAGCTGTCAGTGAAGCTTTCCACCTTGCTACTCTTACTGCTCAGCCTTTCAATCAGTTGGCTCTGTCTCTTTAAGACCTCATGGTTCTCATGGCTGTTACCAATCACCAGAACATAGTGGCTGCCAGCTCCTGGCTCTGCTCCTGCCAATCATTGGAGTTGCATAGGGCAGCACTCCATTCCTGTCAATCAGTAGAGCCTCACAATTCCTGCACTCCACTGGCCAATTTTCAGGATCTCACACAGTTCTCTGCTTCTGTCAATCAGTGGTTTCTGTGCTCTGTACCTATCACTGCCACCAGGCCAGCCAGCTTCTGTCCTGCTCCTACAGATCAACATACGGGATGCCACGTTCTCTGTTCTGCCACTCTGCTGCCTTCATTGCTGCTGTCACACTGCTCTGCTGTCTTTGCTTCTTTCTTCATGTTACAAGCTCAGCCTATACTACTAAAAGTAAGTAAAAGCACCACTCAAGAGAAGCATTTTATTGGGCCTCATGTTGCAACATCAGGGTAAGCAGCACAGCAGAGTGCGTCCCAGCTCACACACAAAGTGAGTTAAGCAGCCTGCTTATATAGTTAGAAAGGGGGTGTTTGCACCAATCACAGCAAACTCATCATGCAAATGGAGGCTTGTGTTTACACCAATCACAGCATCATCCATTCTGTACCAGTCACAGTAGCCCTTCTGGTAGGCCCCCAGGGGAAATGCTCCCCCTCTGCCTTGGGTGGGAATGGTTGCAGGATCATCTAGAATTCACCTAGGCTTACAGTGGCAAAAAAATCCAGTGCAAACTGTGAACTGTTTAAAATAGTCAAGGCCAGGGCTGCACCTTCAGGAGCTGGAGTTGTGCTGTAGCTGGAGTTGTCATGTGGCTTCCTCAAGGTAGCAGGGAACTGTTCAAAACAGCCAGATCTGGTATGAGGGTGGTTCATCTGGCTGCTTGACTGAGAGTCTTTTACCCAAGGTAGACAGGGCAGTAAAGGAGGGCCCAACAGCTGCCAGTTAGGGAGTCAATTTGCCCCATGCTCCAACATTTATGTTCTTTTGGAGGAGGATAAACATAAGAAATGGTAATTATAGAAAAAAATCATATTCTTAACATCAGTAGTGATTTTAACAGTGTTTCATAGTGATTTTAACAATGCTTACTACCTTCCAGTGCCCCAGGGAGACATGGGATTCCTGATCTGTCTCATAGGCAATGGCTGAACCCTAAGTCAAGTGTGGTTGGCCAGGAGGAAACAGGAAGTGCGTGGGGGCTGACTAGGTTATTCTCAGCTCACCAGAACCAGGCCTGGGACTATAAAGGGGGCAAGCTGGGCACTTACAGACCCTGGCCATGGCTATGTTCCTCCTTAAATTCTATAATTCTATACCTTACGTGTCTCACTTGCCTTCCTCTGCTCCTAGAACTGGTGCACACTACACCCCACCAGAGCAGACATGGGCAGCAGCCACAGAATGCACTAGAAAGCAGGAATCTTCAGTTGGTTATTTTTTTGTTGTTGCTGCTAGTTCTTTGACCAAAAATAAAGAAATAAAAAAATCTGTCTACATTGTGAAATGGCTAAATCAAACCAATTAACATATGCATTATCTCACACAGTTATCATTTTATGGTGACATCACTTAAAATCTGCTCTCTCAGCAAATGTTCCAGAATACAGTACACAGTTATGAGCTGTAGTGACTGTGTTGTGTGGTAGATCTCTGGAACTTGGTCCTCCCGTCTAGCTGAACCATTGTATCTTTTGACCAACATCTCCCCAGTACCTGCCCTGGTAAGCACCATTCTAGCTCTTGAGTTTCTAGGAGTTCTACTGTTTTAGATTCCACATACAAGTAAGCCAGTGCACTGTTGCCTCTCTGTGCCAAGCTTATTTCACTTAGCCTGATGCTCTTCAGGTCCATCCTCACTGTACAGATGACAGGTAGCCTCCCACTTTCAAAGCCTAACAGGAATCTGGTGTGTATACAGACCACACTTTCTTTATCCACTCCCCACAGGCAGGCACTTGGGTTAATTCCATATCATGGCCACTGTGGATGGCGCTACACTGAATATGGAAGCACAGATGTCTCCTTGATGCTGATATCATGTCCTCTGGACACATTCCCCACAGAGAGGTTGCTGGATCTCCTGAGCCCTGAGCTCAGGTCGCCAGTTGCATGCTCATGGACCTTGGGCAGGTCTCTGCCCCTCTAGGGGCTCTGCTTTTCTATCTGTGGACAGGGAGGCTGGATCCCCAACTTAGCGCTGAGTTCCATCCTCCTCCTGAGTGCTGCTCACAGTGAACAACAGCCATCGTGCTGCTCACAGTGAACAACAGCCATCGTGCCTGCTCGGGGGCGGCCCCTATTCACTGCATCTTCCTCCTGGTAAATGAAGCGGCAACACCACAGGGGGACCCACAGAAGCTGCTGGTGTTTGCGCACCGGCAACCTCAGCAAAACCAAACGCATTCTTCACTCTGCGACTCCTTGTGATGGCTGTGTGGGGAAAATCAGCCCTGGCCCTGAGCACAAGGAGCCCTCTGCCCTCAACAGAGGCCTCTGGAGGGCCTGGGAGAGAGCATTGCCCCTGTCCAGGCTGGCAGGAAGGGTACATTTCTTCCCATCCAGACTCAGGGTCACGTCACTCTCCTCCTCTGTTCCTGGACTGAGCACCACAACTCCTCTGCCACACTTGGTACCCGACCCAGGCCCTACAAATGCTCATGTGACAATTGCCGTGTGCCAGGAATTCACCCACGGTAGAAAAGGACCTGTAGCACCCAGAGTTTTGCTTCTTCCAGTCTTGCTCCAGATCTGCCGGCAATCCTTTTAACTAGGTGCTGGGAGCCAGCAGGCCATCCCGTCCTTCCCATGTGTCCAAAGCCCCCAGGTGAGGGCAGTGCCTCTCCTCTGGGTACCACCAGCAGCTGCGAGGACCTGCGCATCCTGCGTGATCAGAGTCTTCATTCTACAAAAGCCACACAGGCTGGCTGGCAGTCTCCTCCTGCAGGATGTGTCTTCCTACCCCCCCACAGCCCTTCCCTCTCTGCTTTGCCTGACCTTGCTGTTTACATGAGCCTTTGGCAATGTCTGGGAATGTAACCAGTAAGAAAGCCATCTGTGCTTGGGGGTACAGGTGGGAAAGGACAAGTTGCTCACCTCAGGGTCCTGACCCGTCTTCCAACAAGACCTTGGCCTCTGCTGTCCCCTAGGGGAAGCCACACTGGAATGCAAAGAGGAGTCAAAGAGGAGGTCTTTAAGCCACCAGGCCACAGGGCCCAGTGCCTGAGCCCCATGGCAGGTCAAGAGTCACGTAGACACACTATGGTTTTCACCCCTGCCTTGCTTCCAGAACTTTGTGAGGTGCTCAGCCATCACAGGTGCCCAGCGCATTACAGACGTTCTGCAAAAGTTAGCCCAGCTGAGGCCAGACAATTAAACACCATCACTTCAGGACCTCCCTGAAGTGTTGCAACTTCAGCGAGAAAGCACGGGCGCCGTCACGCACACGGAAGGCTTTCCCACCTGATGGAAGGGTGCCATTGCACGTGTGGAAGGCTTTCCCACCTGATGGAAGCATGGTTCGCACCACATCTTCAGCTGGGATGCACAGTCCAGGGGGCTGCAGATCCCTAGGACCACTCACACTGCCGGCCAGTAACCCCAGCCCCTGAGGACAAGGACTCATGTCACTCCCACAACACCACATACGCCCTAATGAGGAAGACGATCCCCCTTCTCTCCCAGCTTCAACACCTGTGAGACACCCTAGTCAGCCATCCTCCTGGGGAGGCTGAGGGAGCTTGGCATCCCTGGGATCTGGGGACCCTCGATGAGGACACTGTCCCGGTTGCTTCCCCTAGAGGGACTGAGGGAGGGCACCACATGTGGGCTCCACATGCCAGTTAAGAATCCTGTGCTATTAATTAAAACCTGAAAATGGAACTTGGAGATTTAATTAACAACCCAAGTGTAAAGAATAGAGGTTGTGTGAATGTTTTAACACATCTATAATCCTTCATTAACAACTAGAAATTTAGATTGCTACATATCAGTGGTGGAAAATAATAAAACAGAAAAGATATTTCAGAGAGTCGCTATCTCCCCAGCTTTCTGCTTGAGGAGCAGCTCAGAGGGGGTCCCCAGTCACCCATCACATCTCCCTAGAGGAGGTGGCAGGAGCAGGGGACCCCTTGGGAGGCCACGGACACAAGCAAAAGAAGGGGACCCAACAGGCTGGGGCTGAAAGAGCTGCCAACCCAAACAAGCAGGAAGTTTTAATGGAATCACAAAGCCCTGTTCCTCCTCCAGCTTCCCTACTCCCTCCTAGGGTGTGCAAGCGGCTGGGCAGGGGCTGAGGCTAATGGAGGGCAGTAAGGGAAGGATGCTCCTCTGTGGAAAGGCGCCCATGTCCTCTTCTCCAGAGGAGGGAATGTACTCCGCAGGACCCCGCCACTGGCTCTTGGGAGGCAATTCCTGGCACAAGTCATAGTTCTGCCCCCCCCCCTTGTACAGAGGCCCCCAGTTTCTGTTCCAGATGATCTTTTCAAGGGTCCCTGAAGGGCCAACTGCCTGGGAAGATGCACAGTCAGGTGGGCAGGCACCCTACGGAACACGGGTGCATTCATTGCAGCCCCACATAAGGATACCGCGTCCCTGGAGGGCAGGGCTGGGCAGCTTTGCTTGCAGACCATTCAACAAGTTCAGGGATCTCTATGGTGGGGACCTTGGCTGTGACCCAGACTCGACCACATGCATGAGCCGCCAGGCCATGCAGCATCACAGCCATGGGGTTTGTGAGGCAAAGGAGAGCCATGGTGGCCTCGAAGCTCGTGCTACCTGCTGAGCAGTAACCATGACCTGTGACCCCGCCCCAGGAACAGGTCTTTGGCCAGCATCCAGCAAAGGGCAGCAGGCTGGCCTGTGGGCTCACCACAGGGCAAAACCTCAGACACTCCTCAGTTGTCAGTGCTTGCTCCAGGTCCCACGGTCTGGAGGTAAGCAGCCAGCCCCGAGGCTATCCATGCCACTCTGCCACCCCAGTGACCAGGGAACCACCTTCATCAGCCAGAACTGCCGGGTGAGCAGTAGCGCTGTTCAAAATGCAGGGGCTCAGCTGGGCGCGGTGGCGCACACCTGTAATCCCAGCGGCTTGGGAGGCAGAGGCAGGAGGATTGCAAGATCGAGACCAGAGGCAGTCTGCGTAATTTAGCAAGACCCTGTCTCCAAAAAAGGAAAAAAATGGGCTGAGGGTGCAGCTCAGTGGTCCAGCACTTGCAGAGCATGCAGGCACGAGGCCCTGGGTTCAACTCCCAGTACCACAAAAAAAAAAAAAATTGCAGGGGCTCCACACTGAGCTGCACACTTGCCCCTAGAGAAGGGGACCTGGGGTCTGCATAGCCCTGACAAGGCCTTCCCAGCTCAGAAGTGGCCCCAAGGCTGGAAGCCTCGTCCTCCATCGCGCTACCCCCATCCTTTTGTGTTCGCAGGCCTTGGTCATCTGAGGCCAGGGGCCTCTGCCCCCAGGGCTTTGGTCTGTCCCTGTCCTGTGGCAGAAATGGAGTCCAGCCTCTGCTGGGAGAGCAGAGGACCAGCCCACTGGGGGTGGTGAGGAGGTGGGGACAGATGAGAAGGACCAAAAGAATGCAGCAGACCCAGATGGGCCCCCCATCCCCTGTACCCCAATGTCCAGCCTCCCTACTCATCAAGAAAATAGAAAGGAACATGAGATTCCTTTCACCTTTCAAATTGATTTTAAGACATTTAATGAATTAAACAGATACAATTCCAGGCAGTTATGAATAGAACAAGACACTCCCAACCACTGAGGATAGGGTGCCAACGGGTAGAACCCTCTGGAAACCAATCTGTCACTTTGTATCTGTCAGCCAGACTAGGACAGGTTACAAGACAGAAGCCATAACAAAAGGAACACCAGCTGACGCCCGAGTTCTGATGCTCTCAGACTACCTGCACAGGCGCAGTCTGGGTGTTGTGCTGGGCAGGGGATGGGGGGAGATGCTTTGGGCATCGCTGTGTTCCTCACTCCTGGGCCCACCTGATGAGGCAGGAACCCCCCAAATGGTGCTGCATGATGTGGAGGAGGAAGAGGAACAGGGGAGCCCAGGCAGCTCCTGAATGTCCACCAGTGCTTGCATCTCATTGGCCAAAGCTGTGGCGTTATCACCTGCTTTGACTTCGAGGGCACCTATGTAATGAAGGACGGCCCGATGGAGAGCCAGATCGGGGGAGAGGGGAGCGAAGGAAGAGGCAGACGTACGCTCCGTGAGGCACAGACGTCGGCCTGCTTTTTCATGGCAATGGTATTTATCTGGTATGTTGCCATAGTTTTTATTAGCAACATTTTAGTTGGTGGAAAACTGCATGGGTTTCCTTGTGACATTTCCACACATACGTGTCACTGTACATTGCTCATGTTCACCTCCCCCATTACCCTGTCATGACCCCCCAACCCATTCCTCTCCATCAATGGCATGTCGTGTGTGTGTATCATGGAGGTATGTATGTATATGATATATAGATATGTTATATCTATGTAGATATAGATGGGGCTGCGATTTAGCTCAGTTGGCAGAGCCCCACTCTGCAGTCTCTGAGGTCCTGGATTCAATTCCCAGCACCAAAAAAATGGGAGAAAGATGTGGCAATCCACTCCCAAAGCAATCCTGATATAATCAGCCATTGAAAACCCTTTGAGGGTCACTATGGCTCGGACATGACTCGATGGCACCTAACAACAACAACATAGATATAGATATATAGGTATTTTATATATATATATATATATATATATATATATATATATATATATATATATATAT
>VMDO01030409.1:0-21344 GCA_007922755.1 Pedetes capensis | reverse complement strand
AACAACAAAAAAAAAAAAAAAAAAAAAAAAGGAAAACCCTATGAGGGTCGCTATGAGTTGAATACGGACTCAAGGGCACCTAACAACAACAACAACAAGAAGTCCCTGGACAACATCTAGCATCTTAGACTATTTAAATATCCACTTTAATTCTAGGCTTAATGAAAGTACACGGGTTAAGCAATGAGAAGAAAAAGGAAGTTCTGACTTTGTCCTCCTGAGATTTTCTTCTTCTTTCTTTAATCCCACTACTATGGGTTACTTGATTGTTTCTAAGTTGTAAATTATATGATGCAAATATGATTAGGCTACAGCCCTGCCTAATCCTTTAGGTGTCTCCAGTCTATAGGATTAATTGTAATTTCCTTTGCCTGGCATTCAAAGCCATGCTCTCCAGCCACATCTACCATTGCTTCTAGGCAATGGAGTTCTTTGGAAAGCAGGATTATATTAGATACTGAAGCTGTAAAGATAAGCAAGAAGTCAGTCTGGGTAGTGGAACTGATAAGCAAATGGCCTGAAAGTTCTGGTAACTATGTGCAGAATGTTGGAGAAACAGAAATATTTAAAGAGTCAGAGGAGGGAGGGACCCATGTTAAAAAACAAAATTACAATAAATCTAGTTTTGTAGATCATTATTGGGTTTATTTGCAAATCCAGGATCAGGCAGAAGTAAGGACCAAAAATGGTTCAAAATATTCCATTCAGCTACATGGAAAGTTATATTTATAGTGAGAGAAAAGGAAGTGATGTATAGGAAATGGAAATTAGCTATACACACAGTTCAATTAGTCATACCTCACACCTGTCTTATTGGAAGGTGGTTTGAACAGTTGGCTGATTGTGCTTGACTGAGACTCAGCTACTTGTTACAAGAGTAGGTTATAGTCTGTTTGCCCACCAACTTAGGTTACAGTTCACTGTGTGGATAAGCATTTAAGGTAAACTTGAAGTGGTGTTGTTGTTAGGTGCCATCCAGTCAGGTCTGACTCATAGTGACCCTCATAGGGTTTTTAATGGCTTATTGTGACGGGATTATTTTGGGGAGTGGATTGCCACATCCTTCTCCCATAGAGGCAGCATTGTTGTTGTTGCTGCTGTTAGGTGACATCGAATCAGTATCTGACTCGTAGCAGCCCTACATACAACAGGTGAATCACTATTGTCAGTGCTTCTCTGCTATTCATAGGGTTTTCAATGGTGGATTGATTTTGCGGAGTGGGTTGCTGGGTCCTTCTCCCAAGCCTACAGTATCTGGTTTTCCCAGGCAGTCTCCCATCCAAGTACTAACCAGGCCCAATCCTGCTTAGCTTCTGATATCTGTTGGGATCCGACATCACAGTGCTATGGCTGCAGGCAGAGGAAGCATTGTTGTTGTTAGGTGCCCTAGAGTCGGTATCCGACTCATAGTGACTGTACATACAACAGGCGAAACACTATTGTCAGTGCTTCTCTGCTATTCATAGGGTCTTCAATGGTGGATTGATTTTTGGGAGTGGATTGCCAGGTCCTCCTCCTTGATGTAACATTAGCCCACAATTAATATCCAGAAATTTTAAACATCGACTATGAGTAGAGGGAGTGGAGACACCTGGTCTTGACTGAGACTATACCCTGAATCCCACCTGTGACAGTGACTAATTGGGTGTTACTCACACTGAGTCTGGTTTCTACTTTTTCCAATAAGGAAAACATCCTTTCCCTTTATAAGACTCACTTCACAGAATGATTCTGCAGGATTTAGATGAGGAATTGTATGCCATGTCCTTCACAAACTCTAAAGCCTTTTAGAAATAGAAAAGGTTTTGAGGGTACTAGTGTATGTAAGGAGCTGACAGGCTCAGCCTCTGGGAAATCTGACCTAACAGAAGTGAAAATACAGCTCTACTTTTATTTATTTTCATTTATTTATTTGAGACAGGCTCTTGCTATGGAGTCCAGCCTGGCTTTGAACTCTTGAATGCCCTGCTTCCTGAGAGCTGGGGTAACAGGTGTGTGCCACCACACCTGGCAGGTTCCACTTTTGCATGAAATCCGGTGGTTCAGATTGGGCTCTGCCACACAGTTACACAAAATCCCTGAGACATGCCGGTGTTATCAATAGATGCAGAGTTTTGGTCCTTGATGCAATGGAATGTGACTGGACTCCCAGAGAAGTGGGGCAGCATGGGATGGCTGGTAACCTGTTTTGTTTGTGGTCCCCCCAGGAGCCTCTGGATAAAGGGCAGCTGCAACATTCAGAGTCCAGAATTGATTGTATTTATGATTTAAACACTCAGAGATGAAGGAATTGACTGCTGTGATGGCGATTGATGGTTTTTTGATGCACCGTGGCACATGTGGCCCAGGGATCTCTGAGCTAAGCCCAGGAGAACCATCTCTGCTGTTGAATAGCTCAATCATTTCTCATTCTTGACATCTTCACCAGCCCGCTGGTACCCCTCTCTCCTTTCTTATTACTAGTGCTGCCCCTTCCTCTGCTGCTGCTGCTACTGTGAGCCTCAGGCTGCTGGACTGGGCTGCTAGGGTCCAAGGAAAGGAAAAAGATTAACAACATTCATGGGATGTCTGTTAGAGTACTTGCATCGCTACCTCATTACCATCTTTGCAAAATAAGTATTGCTGGTCCCATATTATAGATGAATAAGCTTAGGTTGAGGATAACTTGCTATGGGAAGGACCCAGTTCTGCCCAATTCCATGCTAATTCCAAATGCTCTCCCTTCACTGCTTATAGGAGAGACCAGGAGAAGAAGGGGAGACAGAGGCACACAGGGAGCATAATTGTCCCTGGGTAGAATAAACTGTGAGGCAGCCATGGTGTACTGGGATTGCATCAGGCTATACTGTAGGTGACTCAGGCTGCAATGGGAAGGGAGGAAGGAGGAGAGAGGAATAGGCAGTTTTGTCTAAAGCTGCTTTAAAACAGAATCCCTTGGTGCAGAAATAAGCGAGTCAACACATGCCTATGCCTGCCTCTTCTATCCATTTCTCTGTAGGATGCTGTGCTTTTGGTGTCTTCTTTTACCAGTTTAACTTGATTTCCTTGGTGATGGCAGAGCTAGATATGTCCTTGGAGAAGCTGTGGACTAGGAAGCCTCAGAAAAAGAGCTGGGAAGCCTAGATCTATTAAGGCAGAAAGAGGATCCAGAACATTGGGTCCATTCTCTGGTGCCCTTTAACTCTGTCATACACTTCAGCAGAGTTTAGTCCCACCTTCTTCCACTGAAGATGGATCAGAGGGCCCCAAGCACAGAGTTTAAGAGGCTTTATGAGTAGCAGCTTGAGGGCCCACCCACTCTGATAATAAAAGAGTAGGAGACTCCCCAAAGATGCTTGGATAGACTCTTCTGCAGTGTGGAAAACATGAACAACACGGGCTGCTGGCTGACCTTGTTGATTCAGGTTAAACTAAGTCCACAAACACTTATCAGATACATAGCCCTAAGCCAGAATGCTTAAAGATAGATGAGAAGTTCACCAGTAACTAGGGAGTGCTGCAGAATGGCATAGAGGCTCTGATCAAGGCCTTAACAGAGGGCCGAGGGGAGACAGATGAAGAGAACCTGAGCACAGCGATTTGCCTTCAGACAATCAGCAAGCATTACCCAACTCTTACTTTGCTAGAGAACTGGGGACACAGGTATGAAGGAGACCATGTTTGTCATGAAAGAATCAAAAGATACATTTACAAGAACCCAATTATCAAGCAGTTTAGAAAAAATGATAACGAATGTATATCTGGAGAATTCTGATGTTTAATACATCTGAGGAAGTGAAGGCTTCCTGGAGGAAGAGGTGACTTTAGAGAAGGTGACCTCTGGATGTAGTCTTGATAGATGAAGGTAGAGGCTAAGTGATTTGAAGCAATACCTGGAGTCCCATGGTGGAATGAAGAAGCTGTCACTACTTTGGTTATCAAACCTTGAACATCGCTGTTGATATTGCTGCTGCTTCAGGGTTGCAAACTTGAACCTGAAGCTGGAAAGACCAAGACATAAAGACAAAGAAATAGCTGTGTCTGTCTCCTGAGTGAAAGCCCAGCATGGCTCACATTTGGTGGATCCTGGATATAGCCTGTGCCCTGGTTGCAAGGCCTGCTGGGAAAGCCAGTTCTTGCCATTTTGAGGATCTACCATGGGAAGCAGGCACCAAAGTCAATGAAGACCTATAAATTGAGAACTACCCAGAGGAAAAGTGTGTCATATAGTGGATGATCAAATAAAGCCACCAGCATTCACTGTTGTAGCCTTAGTTGGGAATGGAGAAGCTGGGAGGTAATGTCAGGGCAGGGGGGTAATAATGTTCTCTGGCAGCTATTGAGCAACTATTCTCTGTGGTACATGTAATGTTTCATTTAGTCCTCTTGACAAACCTCCTGGGCAATTCCTAACATTCAACCTGTTTTTACAAGGGAAGTGGTGGCCTTCTGGTCACGTCCATGGTGCATACCTCCTAGGCTGCTGAGCTGAAATGCTCGCATAAGTAGTGTGAACATTGTCACACTTTCATGAATGAACAACTTTGGGTTTATTTTTTAAAATTGTTGTTATGTGCCGTCGAGTTGTGTCTGACTCAGAGACCTTCATAGGTTTTCAGTGGCTGATTGTTTTGGGGAATGGACTGCCGTATACTTCTTCCATTTTTGTGGTGCTGGGAATCTAATCCATGTCCTCAGGAATTATGGAGCAGCGCTCTGCCAACTCCAATTATGGAGCAGCCCTTGTTTAAAAATTAAAAAAATACATAATTAAACTTAGCGTAAAAGGGACAATCAAGGAGTGGAGAGAAGGAGGGAGGGATCTAGCAGAGGGAAGCAAAGATTGGAGAAGAAGGGATGGGGAGGAGGGTCAATGAGGAGGGATGAATGGGGTGAGGTCATCTCAATGCACACAGTACAACTTCATGAGTATGTTGGAAAAAGGGGGAAGAAAACCCAAATAAGTATCAGAGTTTAACTACAAACTAGCCATGAGGCTCCATAAGCTTTGTGAGTCAATAAAAGTGTTGGTAGAAGTGATGTAAAGGATGCATAATGGAAACAGCCAATGCTGTATTACTCTGTACTCTATCATCCTTTACTAGTAAAGGAAAAGAATCTTGGAACCAGCAGTCCCTAGGCCTCACCATTCATGAGGAAAAGTAATGTCATACTAATTGTTAATAGGAACTCTGGTCTTTTGAAAATTCCATCTCAAGACAGAAACACCTTGAAGTCTCTAAAGATGTCTTATGTGTGGTTATGAATCAGACCAGGTGATCAGAGACCACCATGCTGTCACCTTCCCCTGTCAATCCTAGGCTGGATACAGAGGCCACAGGCCATGCTGAGAAACTCCAATGTGGAGGCTCTGGAGGGAGGGCACCTGCAGCCATGCTTGGCCACACTGGTGATTTCTGCACACCCACCTCCCTGACTGGCTCACCTGGGCTACACAGTCCACCCATTCTACCAAGCTTCCAGCCAGGCCTGAGCCCCTCCAGGACTGTGTTCCTTATGCAGGGAGGCTGTCATGAGTGGCTCACAAAGCCCACTCTGGTCATGGATGCTCTTTGCCTTCAGGGAGGCTGACTGTGCCTGGTGAGTGGAGATTATCTCCCTGTGGCTCCTTGTTGGGAGAAGAGGTAGGTTACAGCAGGGCTACTTGGGCTCCCAGGAGCCTGAGGTGTCAGTGGAAAGCCAAAGCCATTTCTGTCCCAGGGCCCACACAGACTATCGGCATAGCAATGTCAGAGTGCCATTGAGGGCCAGGGACAGAGAACATGTGGCCATGACATCCCCGCTCTTCTCTTCTGCTCACCTTTAAGGAAGCCTTAAAAAAAAGAAAACCATATAATTCTCTTCCTGAGGCAAGATAGACAGGGAAATTAAGGGGACATGGGAAGGAAAAAGAGCCATCACCCTGGAATCTGGTTTAAATCTCCCAACTGAGAATTGCAAATTCATCACACCTACCAAGAAAACCTCAGTAAAGACTGCCTACATAGAGACGTTATTTTGAGAGATATTTCAGATAAAAATGTTAAAATAGAAATAAGCTGGGCTTAGGGTCAAAATGTATGTGAACTTCAAGTTTAACCTACTTTCCCTTCTGTCATCTTGTACTTCCCTGAGAATCTCACAAACAAGATTATAGGCAATATTCACAGTCAACATATTCCTAGACAACTTTCTTGTGATTCTTTTCTTATCAGTAAACCAGTACAGCATACCTCCTGGCCTACCTGATAGTCTCATTTTACTAAAGAGAATTTTCTTAGATGAAAAATACACCAAAATATTTCTACTTAATCTTTTAAATCCTCTAAAACAATGGAACTTCTTCCTTTAATTTGTTTTGGCCTATGTTCCTATAATATTGGCACTTCCCTCTCATTCCTAAACCTAAACTATGTACCTAAAACCACATTACAGTCACAAAAGGTGAAATTCTTTAAGCTTGAATAGGTAACCCAGCTCTTTGTGTTTTTTTTTGTACAAAATCATATATGTAGCTATTGTTCAGACATTTCAATGTGACTCTTTCTCTTGAGACACCTGCATCGTGTGTTGGTTGAGCACTATAATTTCTTTTTTTAGGTGATTCTGTCTCTGGAGAAGCCCGTGTCCATGTCTTGGACATGTAGTATTATTATTTACGTAAGCATCTCTTTTTCTCTTTGAATGTCCATTCTGAAATCTAAAATATGTGCTGTTTCTTATCCCTAATTAATATACTCTCTAACTTTGTTTCACTCTGACTCATTCTGAAATTCTTTTCTGTGACAGAGCAAAGGATCTGGCCTCACCTGAGCAGAAATCCATAAATTGGGGAACTCCTGAGGCTACAGGTAGCAGCTCTGGGCTGAATACCCCCACGATCACTGGTACTACCACTCCAATCTCACATTCACTAATTCATCTGTAGAATGGAAATAGCAATTATAATACCTGTCTGTCTTAGTCTGGATCACCCTGAAGCTGACTTGAAACAAGATCTTGGCTGCAGGCATGTCTGGGAGGGGATCCAGGAATCAGGAGTGAGGGAATAGGAAGAAGGAGCAGAGAAGGAGGAAAACACCAATATGGGGGTGTGTTATTGGTTATAGCTTCTCGCAGCAAAAGTTCAATTGCTCTGAGATCTCCGGGATGAGGCAGGCACAGAAGCCTCCAGAATTTTCCAGAAGGCAAGGAGGCAGGAGCATCTACCCACAGCTGCCAGCCCCTTTGGTAGAAATTGGCCAATGACAGGGCTGGGGTAGGGCTTACCTGCCCCACTTTTCAGAGGGCTGAGATGGAGTCCCTATGGCAGAGAGGAACAATTCCAGCATGCATGCTTAGGGGACAGTGTCCAAGGAAGAAGCTCACCACCACTCCTAGGCTAAAGTCAAGGGTGGGACAAGGGACCATTGCATAGCATTGAAAACGTGTAGTACCCTTCCTCATGAGGTTGTTAAGATGAAATGGATTGATTCATGGAAAGGTCCTAGAACAGTACTATCACTCATGGTGACAGCCACCTCCTGGCACTCCTGCTAGCTAGCCTGAAGAGTTCCACTGTCTGGGACATCCACTCAGGTTCTACTATGTCCTTGGCTCTGTCGCAAAAATGAAAAATGCTTGGGGTCACATTGCTTAAAAGATACAACCAGCAATTTAAACAAAACAGTGGACTGCTTTACTGATTCCCTCCATCCCAAAGACTCCCCTGATGCAGAGGAGATTGGGAGACAGCTCTGTGAGATACATTGTTCTAGGGAGATGCCATGAAGGCAGAAACATAGGTCACAAAGGGGCTGAAAGGAGAATCCCATTGTTTAGGGTATAAAGTAGAAACATTTTAGTATACCTCCTGTTGGAGAAACTTCTCTTTAGCAATATGTGACTATAGGGTAGCCCAGGAGGTGCATGGGGCTGGGATTTAGCTCAGTTGGTAGAGTGTCGCTCTGCAGTCTCTGAGGTCCCAGGATCGATTCCCAGCACCCCAAAAATGGGAGGACATGGCAATCCACTCCATAGACAATCAGCCATTGAAAACCCTATAAGGATTTCTATGAATTGAACAGGACTGGACGGCACCTAACAACAACAACAACAACAACAACAACAACAGGAGGTGTGCTGTATAGGTTTACAGAGAAGAAAGGAGTCATGTCTGAGGTATGTGCTAACTGTAGACATGGCCCATGATCCTGTTTTTGAGGTTCTAGAAGGAGCACAGGATTACAGAGGGGAAAGCAAGGTTAAACAAACATCACACACATTTTAACTCCAAGTACAGCTTTCGTACCATTTTCATTTAAAATATTTCTGAAAATGATGTCTCTGTGCAGACAGTCCCCAGGGAAGTCTTCTTGGTGGTTGTGTCGGTACTTGATTTTCAGCCAGTGAGACTCAGATTCTGGGGTGAGAGCTCCTTTCCTTCTCTTGTCCCCTGAAACTTCTGTCTTTCTATCCAGCCTCAGCACCTGCCTCACGTAAGGCTCCATGTGTTTGGCCATTGCTGTTTGAATGACCACTGCGATGTGTGTGTGCTTCTCCAGCCCCTCTGGATACAGCCTGGAGGGACTTACCCTCAGCTCACACAACATGCCTGCTCTCTGTGCCAGAACTCTGATGACCAATACTGTGCCAGTTCTTGGCCCGCATGTAAACAGGTCTGTTTGGGATGGCCAGGTGACAAGGCCCCACCCTGCCTGCTGGCTTTGTCAGGATCCATTACAAGGCCTGCCTGGCCATGCCCTGGTTGGCTCCGCAGGATCCCAAAGGAGGATGTGAGAACTAAGGTTTGAAGCCTGGGTGGAAAGTAATCAAAACCAACTCGTCCACTTTCTAAATTATACCCTGCTAGGAAGAGCAAACAGCTATAGACCAGTCACCTGGCTCTTTAATAATTGAGGATAAGAGATGGCAGCATGCGCAAAAGGACGCCTGCTGGATATGTGGCTAAGAGTGATTCAGGTGGCAGAGTCCACTCGCCACTCTCTGCTTCCCCTGGAGGCCAGGCCCGCCCTCAGCTGAGCGGATGACCTAATCCTTTCTCGTGGGCGAGGACCAGAGCCCCTGAGAACAGGCAATGAATGCACCTTTTCACCGGAGCCTCCTGGAAGCGAGTCCGGTCTAGCCTGTGCTTAGCCTTCTCGTCTTGCTGAGCCGCTCCAACTCCTCCCTTGTGCCCAGTCTAAGCCTTGGCTATTCTGACCTCATCCTGGTCTCTGAGACGCAACATCTGATATGGCTCCTTGGGGACAGCCTTGGTCCCTCCTGCTGACTCCTTGGATTCCAGCAGTTTCTGGCTTCACAGGGGACCCAATTCCCTGCAACACTATGAGCATACAGCCAGGCCAGGAGTCTGGCCCCACCCAGGCTCTGGAAGGCTGGAACCTGCTCTGGCCCCCCTCCTGGCTTTCATAAAAAGCAATTGACGAGATCACACCCAGAGTAAGAGCCAGGATTCACTTTCTTGTCAGATGTTAATTTGTTGCTGTGAAAAGATACCTCTATAGGTCCAGAACCTTTTATCCACAATTTCACTGTCCACTCACTCTGAAAGCCAAATAGCAGGAAATATCTGACCTAAGTGCATTTGCCAGAAATATCTGCCCTGCATTGAAGGGAGGCTATTTATAGACTTCATTGATCGCTTTTGGTGTGAACATGTACATATGCTGCTGCTAAAATATTAATGCCATTGATTATGAGATGTCCCTGAGCCCACAGGGGTTTTATGCAAGATGTGGTACACGCAACAAATTACCTTTCTAAAATATATTCTGACTTTGGAAGCACACTTGGCCCTAAGCATTTTGGATGAAGGATTGAAACTTGTATTAGAATTTGTCCCAGGCAAGGCTTAAGATCTGGGAAAAGTGTCTGTGAGTGGCCTTTATTCTCCAAAGTTTGAGGATGCAGGGAACCAGTGGCAGCAGAAGCATGAGATAAACTCCCCTGGATCCTTCAGAATAATTAGAGTCAGGACCTAAGAACAATCATATCGAAATCTCTTCCAGTAAAAGAAAAAAATTGCTCCTTCCAATTCACTCTCGTTAATTCAGCAGCATGCTCATTAGCTCACACTCCTTCAGAAAGCTTAAGACATTTTCTAGATAATATTTCTGGGTCTTTGTCTTTTCCTGTTCCTTTTTCCCCTTCTTCCCTTTGCCCGATCACTGAACTTTTCCCTTCCTTGTGTTTTTTTCCTGTAAGAAAACTGTCTATGATTCCCATGATGATAAGTCTTTCTAGGCAATTCAAAGGAAGCCTGCAACTTGAACTACACATGGGAGATCTTGTTCTTCTTCTGTTTCTAGGTCTGTATTTTGGTGAGTGTGATTCTGGGAAAAAGAAGCAAGAAAAGGAGCTAACAAGTGTGGAAGGCCAACTGTATGTTGGACATTTCCATGTGGGGTGGGCAGAAAGAGTGCTTGGAACAAACTCCCAGTTCATTTGTAGATGACCTTGCCTGAGCTAGAACGGGGACAAGGTTGTAGACTGAACTTGAAGTCTTTGTGTACTTCCCAGAGGCAGACTCTAAGACAAGGGTTCTGGAAGGTGAGGGGACCAGTGGTTGGGAGGTGGAGAACAGAGCCAGGGGTGATAGGGGTTTAATCCTTCGGGAGAATTCTGAGAGTCAGTCTAGGGAAGATCTCAGAGTTATCCCCTGAGGTTTGAGGGGGCTGAGATATTTATACACCATCTCTTGAGAATCTTGGACTGAGAGTACTAGGGGCCCAAGATGGTAATGTCCTGGTGCTTCTGGTCTGCTTCCTAGGGACCAAGGCCTCAGGCAGAGATATGGATATTGAGGTTTGAAGTGTGTTGTCGCATACTGTAATGGTAAGCTCCAGGGTATATAGACAGGTCACTGACAGCATCTGCAACAGTCCTTTTGACTAAAATCTCAAAGGCATTTTTACACTACTCTGTCAGAAGAGGGAAGAGAAAGACATCTTTACTATTTTAGTGATTGTGCTCACAACAGCCAGTAGACCCTGAAGGGGTAGACATATGTTGGTGGTTGGGGACTTTGGGACTAATCCCATATGTTTGGTGGTTGGGGACACAGGGTCTGGGGGGAAAGGGCAGGGGTAGCTGGTGGGTGGAGTCATTCTGTGGGGGCTCTGGTGATAGTACTCACAGGCAGCTGTGCCCCTGGGCGTGGAAGTAATTGTCTGCAACTTGACAATGGGGATGTGTTTCTTCAGAGCCCTTAGAGACTTCGGCAGCAAATGTCCTGAATTAGGTTAGAACAACCAAGAGAAAAATGGTGGGCACAGCAGTGGACTCAGCTTGATTGTAAGGCTTTGTGGCCGACCTTGGGCTCTGTGTGGGGCCAGAAGTACCTTTTGTGTTTTGTTGGTTCTATTAGGTGAATGGCTGATGCTAGAGCTGCTGACAGGCTCAGAACCCTATGAGGGCAAGAGTTGTTAAATTTTTTTTTTCCTAAATAATATAGGCTTTCAAGTCTCTACTGCAATAACTTAGCTCCCAAGGTAGCAAGAAACAGTTATAGATGACATGTAAATGAATTGAGAGTGGCTATGTCCCAACATGGGAGAAGGAACTGGCAATCCACTCCCCAAAAAAATCAAACTGCCATTGAAAACCCTATGAATAGCAGAGAAGCACTGACAGTAGTGTTTTGCCCATTGTATGTAGGGTCACTATGAGTCGGATACCCACTCGATGGCACCTAACAACTAATGTCCCAACATAATGTTATTTATGGACACTGAAACTTGAATTTTGTAAAATTTTCCTATATCACAGAATATTATTCTTTTCAATTTTTAAAATAATTCTTTCTGATTTTTTTCAACCATTAAGAAATGTAAGACCTAATTTTAGCTTGTGCACTCTACAAAAACAGGCTGTAGGCTGAATCTGGCCTATGAGCTGTATTTGCAGAGTCTTCCTTTACAGTTTCTTTTCTACTTGAGTTCAGGGTTAAGGATGGGTTACTAACTGATTCTTGATAATTTAGGGGATGTGAACCTCCTCCTAGCTCCAAAGAGATGAGTGAGTCACGCACTGATGGGCAGGGCTCATGAGCAAGGAGGCCAAACTTCAACTTTGTGTGGACATAAAACCAGGCCTCAATGAAGGCTTGAAGCTTAATTTTCCAATTCTCATTTCCTGTTCCTGAAAGTGCCAGCCTGCACAACCAATGTCAGCTTCTTTACTTTGGGGATTTTGTAGGCTTTCAGCAAATAATGAAGACACATTGGAAGGATAAAGATCAGATGGTTAGGTGACACTGTGTAGAACAAAGAGGTGGACTGGGTAGAGCAAAAAAGTATGGGCCACATATACCTGGGATCAAGCCTCAGCTCTGCCACTCAGAACCTAGTGATCTTGATCAAGATATTTAATCTCTGGGCCTCAGTTTCTTCAGCTGTAAACTGGAGGGCAATAGTAACCAATCTCTTAGGCTTAGTCAGGACAGAACGAAGCAATGTGGGAAAAGTCCTTGTATTAATCTCAGCTTGCCACGGCATCTTTACATAAATGGATGGTTATAAAAATTATGTTTAATACCAACTTCACAAAGTTATGGTAGAAATTAAATGACATAAATGTGTAAAGGGCTCAGAAACATAAGTATTCAGAAAACAGTTGCTACTAATATAAGTATGGCATAGAGTTGGGCACAGTGGCACATGCCTATAATCCCAGCAACCTGGGAAGCTGAGGCAGGAGGATCACGAGTTTGAGGCCAGAGGCAGCCTGTGTAACTTAGTGAGACCCTGTCTCAAAATTAAAAAATGGAAAATGGGCTGGGGGTGCAGCCCAGTCATAGCACACTTTCGAAGTATGTGTGAGGCTCTGGGTTCAATACCAAAGTACTGCCAAAAGAAAAAAGAAGGAAAGCTTGGTTGTCTTTTTATCTTCTCCTTGGAATAGCAGCTCTGGAGAAGTGGGACCAGAGGCAAAATGGCACCCGCATACTTTTTATTGCAGGATATTTACATCCTTTGCCTTTCTGAAGCTCCTGAGTAGAAAATGTCTTTCACAGGGGCTGGATGCCATGTTTTGAAGCCCAACTAACAAACAGGAGCTTATGAGGCTGATTGTGGTTGTCTTTTACCAGCCATGTGGAAGATACTATCATTTGACATTGCAAGTCTGTGATTTCTTTTATCTCTCTTCCCTCTCTTATGTGCTCCTGGTGTGTACATAAGCAAGCTCTGCCATGGATAACACATTCTTATTAACTATTATCTGAAAGACAAGACATCAAAACAAGAGTTTTACATTGCATATCAGATGGAAATTTCCTTTGGGGGACACTGAATTAGGGTGATCCTGATATTGAAGTTACCTCATACAAATGCCATGGTCCTGAGGTTGTGAATTGCCTAGATTTCCCACCAAATGCCTATGCTTTCAGGAAGGAAAGAGGTCATGAGGCCATTATAGGCCCTTCATGAGGAAAGGAAGCTGACTTTCTCTTGTCTAAGTATTAGCTTCTTAGGATGGAGCAGGTGACTGGAGAATGAGGAAGCAGGGAGTGCTATGAAAGAGTCAAGATGGGCTTGGGTGGAGACCTTGTGGGAGGTCTTGAGATGCATTTTTTCTGTCCATCCCACCTCATGTGGTTAGTGTAAATGGATCATGCTAATCCTGTTCTCCTTGCCAGTCATTGGCTGAGTAAAGGGCATGAGACCCACTCCTGACCAAAGACACTCAAGGAAAAGCCTGTGTATGTGTTGTGGGAGTGAGGGTCTGGGGAAGGTCTGTGCTCTCCTGAGAAGGAGATTCAGAGAAGTCCTCTGCTTCCTGTGGACTTCACCCTAGCGCTGACCTGTTGACCCACTGTCATGCCTAGAGAAGACCAACGTCACCGATGGCTGAGTGGCAATACGGAAGATTCCCGGACCCCTGAAGACAGTACCACCTGGCAGCTGCTCTGTACCACTTTCACGTGGTATCACCTCTCCATTTGCTCACTGTTAAGGCCAGTTTGAACTGGAGCCCTCTATTCCTCATATCAAAAGTGTTGTAACTGATGTACAGACAGAGGCCTCCAAGAAGACAAGAAATAAGGGAGGGACCTTGCAAGGGGCAAGGGGGGTTTGGACACTTTTAATGAGTTAGTGTGAAACATATGTTGTACTCCACCTAGAATAGCCCCAAGAATCTGTATTCAAGAATTAACTCTGTTTGTCTTTTTCCTGTTTTTTTTTTTTTTTCCCAGTATTTGGGAGTTGGACCCAGGGCTTCACACACACTTTCACATGCTCTGCCTCCAGGCTGCACACTCAGTCCATCTTATTTTCTGTTTTGAGTGAAGGTCTCACTAAGTTGTGCAGGCTGCCTCTGGCCTCGAACTCAGGATCCTCTTGGCTCTGCCTCCCAAGTTGCTGGGATCACAGGCCTGTGCCAGCACACCACACCCGGCTTCATTAATTAACTTAATGAGCTTGCATTGGGCATCTACCGCACGGGCAGCATAGAGACAGGTTTTTCTGGGAATAAAAGAGGCATATAAAACATGATTCTGGGCTTCAAGCATCATAAAATTTAGTTGGTGGAGACAAGACTAGAAATAAAACTAAATAAATGGCTTAGAGAAGGGTGCAATCTGTATGTGCTGGGTAGGTAAATGCTTTGTGGAGATGAGGGCTTCTGAGCTGGACCTTAATCAGCAGAAAGGATGGAAATGAGGACAGGAAGAAGTCAATGGACTCCAGAGGATGCCACTAGGATGTGGCAGCACTGGGGTTCAAACCCAGACCCTCTGACTCCTTCCCACACCGGGATAGGTAACTATTGCACTGAGACACACTTATGCTCCCAAAGGAGCTGTGTAAGTCTGGAATGCTGATTGGTTAATTTATAACAAGACATAGAACCTGCCACATTATAAATCCAAAACGTTCATAGCCACACTATGTTCAGAAGGTCCCCCAGGAGCTTGGCCTGCAGCTGTACCATTGTGGCATCCGATCTTGTCAGATGTCGGAAACTAAGCAGGGTCAGGCCTGGTTAATACTTGGATGGGAGGCCACCTGGGAACATCAGTCACTGCAGGCTTAGGAGAAGGACCTGGCAACCCACTCCCAAAAAACAATCAGTCATTGAAAACCCTATGAATAGCAGAGAAGCACTAACAATACTGTTTCACCTGTTGTACGTAGGGTCGCTGTGAGTCAGACACCAACTCAATGGCACCTAACAACAACAATAACAACAACAACAACAACAACAACAACTAGGAGACTGAAGCAGAGAAACTAGCAGTAGACCCTTGCTACCAGTATGGGGACATGTGCCTTCAAGGGCTACTCCTCTCCCTGCTACATACTGGTAAGAGAACCATCAATTTGTGTCTCTTGGGGATGCCACTTAAATGTTCCAGGCTGTTTTGAAAGTGCTTCTCCAGCTGTGGCATTCAGGTATTAATGATGCCCACGTTTAATTCAATGGTATGCTATTGGATGCTTAACAAATGGCTCTCTGGGAAGAAAAAGAGCCCGGATTTATAACATTTGCAAGTCAAGTTCCAGGGTGTAAATATTCCCACTAAGACGATTTTAAGCTGTCGCAGGAAGAGCTGCACACACTGGTTCTCACCAGCTGGCACAGCCAGGCTCCAGCATACCACGGTGGTCACTCTGCATCCTGCCTCTTGGAGGTTGTCCCAGATGCCCTGATGGGAATTATGAGGTGTTCCCAGGCTCCTCAATAGGGCATGTATCAAGTCAGTTACAGCCATGTGAACCTTCTCGGTTCAGTTTTATTTTTCAGTTCTGGGGTTTGAACTGAGGGCCTCACACATGCCAGGCAAGTGCTCCTCTACTGAGCTGTATCCCTATCCCCCTTTTTTCCTTTTTATTTTTGACACAGGTCTCACTAAGTTGCACAGGCTGCCTCTGGCCTGGAACCTGCCATGCTCCTGCCTCCGCCTCCTGAGTTGCCATGATTACAGGCGTGCGCCACAGTGCCCGGCTCAGTTCAATTCTTGGAAAATGGTTTCATTTCCAAATTCTCGGGGAATATTTTCTTTTTCCCCCATATGCCACAAATTAACACAGTGGTAAGATGGTTAAAGAAGCCAAAGCTGGATTTCCTTTTTATACTGTCTAAAATCTAGGTTTCTGTGAAACAAACAAACAAACAAACAAAACAACTCTAGTGGGCAGTGGGGTTTTGCTGGACTGAGAACCATCATGGGTAGCAGTAGATAAATTAGTACAGAAGAATTTTCTGCAATACCCCCACCGCTCCCAGCCCTGCCTCACTTTACTGTCTTGCCCAACATAGAATGAAGGAAGTGTGGGGGGGGGCTGTGTTGCCTAGTAACCGCCCTGAAAACAGTGGAGGTCAGTCAATACAATTCTGAATGAAGACACCAACAATCTACAAAAAATCCATTTGAAGATTTACAAGAAAACCAAAGCGTAGCAATAGTTTCACTAGCTGGAGAGGAAGTCCCATTAGCTTTGGATATTGGATTATTTAAAATGAAATATCTGAGATATGGATGTTTCTTTCTGGGAAGAATAATCTACTCTGAGGCTGTCAAAATCAATAGGTAACTTTGAAGGCTGACTGGGGCCATTATTGGTAATGTTTTTGTTGTGATTGTGAAGCAACAATTCAGCAAAAATAGGGCCATTTGGTAGTTTGCATACTGAGCCCTGTCAATTTTTCAATGGAGCCTCTCTACCCACTGAAAGGACCAGCATCTCCCAACGGTGGCTGTGAGCCTACGGGGAGCCTGGAAGCTGAAAGCAACACAAAAGATTGAGAGTAGATCCTCTCAGGTGGCTATGTTTGCTTGGAACTGAGGAGTTTCCCAGGGTGCTGAACTGTTAGTATGAAAACCAGGAACGTCTTGGGAAATCTGGGATGGCTAGTCACCCTAGACCAGTCGGTCTCAATTGAAGGTGATGTCGACAGATAAAGTATCAGGTTGTAGGCTGAGTCTGAATTTTAGATAAACAAAGGATAATTTTTTAGTATGTCTTGAATGTTACAGTAGGACACAATTTATAGTAAAAAATTATTTATTGGCTATCTGAAGTTCAAATTTAACTAGTTTTTAATATTTCCTTTGCCTGCAGCTGTAGCACTGTGGCATCCGATCCCGTCAGATCTAGGAAGCTAAGCAGGGTCCGGTCTGGTTAGAACTTGGATGAGAGATCACCTGGGAACACCAAATACTGTAGGCTTGGGAGAAGGACCCGGCAACCCACTCCCAAAAATCAATCTGCCATTGAAAACCCTATAAATAGCAGAGAAGCACTGACAATACTGTTTCGCCTGTTGTACGTAGGGTCGTTATGAGTCAGACACAGACTCGATGACACCTAAGAACAACACCAATACCCCCTTTATTTATAAATATTACTGGGGTACAGGGTAATAAGGCTTTTGCTATTTCTGTTATGCAACTATTACATTGCTTTTGCTTACACTCTTATCAACTTACATGTTTCATAGAACATTCCAATTAATATACAGTAAAAACAAAACTGCATGCATTTATGGATTATACCCTGTGGGGCATTGCCCTGCCGCTGGACTCGCTCTGGCCGTGAGCAGGGACCAGCAGCCAAAGACCCGTCTTCTGGTGAGGGGGAGCTGGGCACCCAGGAGCCGTGCCACCCGGAAAGGAGGCTTATGCCCACGGCTGCTCTGAGAAGCCTTGAAAAAGGCAGGCTCAGAGGCTTCTGCCAATGGCTGCTCTGAGAAGCCTTGAAAAAGGCAGGCTCAGAGGCTTCTGCCCAGGGTGGCTCCTTGCTTCTTTTCTTCTCAATGAAGACTCCAAGTGCTCTGCTCCAACAGCTCTTTATTTCTTCCTTGTCTGTCCCGGTCGATGGAATGGACCCAGACTATTCTGTATATCGCCCTTATATACTCTTCTGGGGCTTGCAGGGGGACCAATCAGAGGCAGTCACCTCATACGGGTTTCAGCCAATCAGAGGGGATATTCAAATTTGGTTTTGTAGAAGTAGCCAATCAGGGGTGGTTCCAGAATGGTCCAATCAGGAGCCGTTCTGGGGTTTGGAAACAGACAATCAGTGTCGAGGGGCCGGAGGCAAGGGAATAGATGCCAGAGCCATCTTGGGGAGCTCGACGACCCTGAGTTCCAGGATGTAGGGCAAAGGTGACTGCCTGAAGAACAAGCCTCAGTCCTCCAAGGGAGCCTAGATAGGCCCCGGGGCAAACCGCCTCTCTAGGCAGTGCCCTACAATACCCCCCTCTCCTTTTTAAAAAAATCTGGCAATCATCCCTCCAGGAGACATTTGGCAATGACTGGAAGTATTTTTTGGTTGTCACGACCACAGTGTGGTGGGGTGGAGGTGCTAATAGCATCCAATGGGCAGAGGCCAGGGGTGCTGTTAAAGGTGCTAGAATGCACCTGTGCATAACCAAGAATTATCTGGCCTCAAATGCCAGCAATGCCAAGGTTGAGAAAGCCTGGCCTGTGTTATTGTTGTTGTTAAAGCCCATCGAGTCGCATAAGACATATAGCAGCGACCCTCATAGGGTTTTTAATGGATGGTTGTTTTGGAATTGCCTTGGGAGTGGATTGCCACATCCTTCTCCCATTTTTGCAGTGCTGGGGATCGAATCCAGGTCCTTAGAGAGTGCAGAGCAGCGTTCTGCCAACTGAGCCAAACCCCAGCCAAGCCTGGCCTATACTCTTACTCATGTAGTTGTGTTTTCCTTGGGAAAACACAAAAAGACAGACATAGGCTTCCCTTCTTCATACACACAGCTGGAAAACTGGACCTTCAATGTTTTCAGTCAGAGACAGTAAACAGTCGCCAGGAGCTTGAAATGTATCTAGTAAGGTGCCTTTCCCCAGCAAGGCTCCCTTTCCAAGCAGCAGTGCAGAGAAAAGCTGAACCAGGGCGGCCTCCAGGAAGCCTTGCTCTCCCCAGACTTTGATGGTGACATTTCCTTGCACTCCTGAAGCTTGTTCTTGGCTTTAAGAAAGAGCTTCAGAATGTCTTCATTGTTTTACACACACCGGGACTGACCGCGCCTGGAATTTTCCTGAAGGAAACTGTAACAGCAGGAATTTTGTGTAATACTATAATAAGGGGGCTTTAGCCTTTCAAAAACACATCCTTTCTCCTTGTTTGCCAGCTCCCCCACAGCCCTGTAAAAAATGTGGCTCAGAAGTTACAGAGGCTTTGTGAGGCTTTTCCTGTCTTGCTATAGTTCATATCAAGCAACAGAAGGCAATTGCTCTGTAGTTCACACTTAGGCATGCCAGCTCAAGTGAATTAACACCTGAGTGAATAAATCAAAGTGTCAATCTGCGCCCGTTTCTCAGTCACGTACGTGAACTGCAAAACGTGGCGTTGGCTCAGAAAGAACTGGTGAATACGACTACACTAGGTATCTCCTATCAGTGGAATTAACGTTTAATGGGTACAGAGTTTCAGCTGGGCATGGTGGTTATTACGGACAACAATGTGATTATACTTAATGCCACAGAAGTGTACACTTAAAAATGGTTAAAATGGTTGCTTTTATGCTATTTTTAAAACAGGAATTGGTGGTATGATATTCATCTAGGTCTAAGTGCTCAATAAATGCTTTCTGATTGGTTATTTACTTAAGGTTGATCTGGATCTGTTTATATATTTCCTCTAATAAACTTGACCATGTCCTCGTCATCTTGTACCCTCATCTTTATTGTTAAGTGGACTTTGTATCTTCTACTTTTTTTGTTCTCTACTTTTTTTTCTTTTCAGTATTAGCTGGTTGAACACAGGGCTTCCCACATGCTAGTAGCTGTACCCCCAGCACTTTTGTATTTTGAGTCAGGGTCTTGCTTAGCTGTGCAGGCTGCCTCTGGCCCTGAACTCAAGATCCTCTTGCTCCACCTCCCCAGTTCCTCTGATTACACGTAGGCACCACTATGCCCAGCTCCTGTTCTCTGTTCTTAACTCCAGTAATCACTTGAAGTTAAGAATGTATTTTCTGTTTGGAAGCTACTCTTACTCTTCCAAAGCCAGATCCTGTTAAGTCTTGATTTTCTCCAACTGTGTACCTGACACTTGGGGACCTCTTGTCTTTTCCCTAAATCTTGGAAAGGCATCTGCCATTCTGGTTTGCATTTTGTTTGGAATACCAACCAATGACTACTAAGCCATCATGAGCTGACAGTCCAGGGTGGAAAGGGCAGTCCTGGAGGCCAGATAGCTCTGGGTTTGAATCCTACCTGTGTCTTTAACTAGCCCCGTGACCTCGAAGACATTACTTAGCCCCTCTGGGCCCCTTTCTTTAACTGTCCTATGAGAATTCAAAGGGAGTAATGAAGTTGCCTGGTCCTCCAAAAGCAGTACTGGCATTAATACTGTCATAGGCTTGTTCTATAAGATGACCATAGAAGAAAGTTTTAACTTGGGTTTTAACAATTTATTCTCTCCCTTCCATTTTTACCTCCCAGGAAGTTGCTGGAACTGCGAATTCTTTTCTCCATTTTACACACAGGAAACAGAGACGCAGGTACATAAACTTTTGTCCCAAGATCATAACTCTTGACTCAGTGCTGACCTGGTGCTTTCTCCGTGTCCAGCCCGTATTGCTTTCTCCATTTCAGAGTTCTCAAGGGGTAGAGGAGATTTCTTGGGAAAACTGGGTTGTCTCTTTCGTACACAATCCTAGGTTCCTTTGTAGACAGGCTGAGCATCAAGTAGTGAGGAAGAAAAGGCAGGTTGTTGCTCAGCCCTCACCTGCAACAAACACACACAGACATCCCCACGGAGTAGCAACCTGAAGACGGCTGACACTGCGTGAAATTGGTGGGGAAGCTGTTTTGATGATTTGTGGGGACCCTCGGGAGAAGTTAGTGGAAGCCGAGTGTGTGTCTGTGTGTATACATGTGTGTGTGCTGTAGAGGGAATGTCCCATCAGCCAACTCTCCAGAATTTGAAATTATGACTGCTTCTGCTCCCCCCATCATTTCTTCACCCCCACTTTAAATGGAAGCCTGTTTAAGCTGGACTTGAACCATGTGGCCCTCAAATCTTCATTGGCCACTGAGCACCTTCTGCATGATGTGCCTGTGCTTGCTCGCAGTTCTCTCCTAGCGTGATGCCATGGCTGCCCTGTTTTCCAACAACATGGGGCAGTTTGCTCCCTTAACCAAGACCAGGCCTTTGTGCTGGGGTCTCTTTCCTCATGCCATCCTTTCCCTCCCTTTCCTCCCCTTGTAGAAGAACCCAGCCATTTTGTCCTCTAGGGCTTTTCCCGGCACTGCCTTTGCCCTTAGGCAGTGGCTTCCTCCTCCTCTTCCTCCCCCTCTTCTTCCTCTTCTTCCTCCTCCTCCTCCTCCTCCTCCTCTTCTTCTTCTTCTTCTTCTTCTTCTTCTTCTTCTTCTTCTTCTTCTTCTTCTT
>VMDO01030408.1:0-21344 GCA_007922755.1 Pedetes capensis | reverse complement strand
TGTACTGTCTTCCACATATTTTAGTGAACTTATAAAAGGCAAAAAAGTTTTTATAAGACAACTGCATATTTCTCTAAGCCTAACTTTCAATATAACTCAATTTCTCAGCAAATGCTTTCAAGTCAAAATACCCCCAGAGGCAAAACTCTAAACTAAGGCAAATGGGAATCAGAGTATCTGTTATGCATCTAAATACTTTAATTATTCATCAACTTATAATTTTTTTTATATTTCCCTTCATTATATAATACAGCATCTGTTTGGAAGAAAGAGAACTAAATATTTTGTGCTAGTATGAAAATAATAGTTAAAATGAACATTTGAAATATTTGTTATGTAGAAGTTTTATAGTGAATTCTTAGTATTTCAGTTGCTTTCCATAAAAAACAGATTATTCATCTGTGCATAATCCAAAAAATATATTAATTTACATGAAAAATTTAATTGTCAATGTCTTTTTTACATATACTACACTTTTTATTGACTATTTTCAGCATTTGTTGTGGAATTCATGATAGAGAATACCTTGTTTGATAAATGAACTGAAATAGGATTAGAAAAAAATATATTGGACATTTGTACATATGAAAAATTTCTTCAATATAATTGCATGTAATGTCTGCAATATTAGCCACACAGAAATAATATAAATATTTGTTTGGGTAGTGAATGTCCTTTGGTATTGAAAAACTTTAAAGAATATTTAATTGTTGGGAGTGGACTGCTGTATCCTTTTCCCCCAAAAAACTTTAGTTCTCTGCAAACATCTTATGATTTATTTTAATACACTACATATAGTAAAGTTTTTACTTCTAACTAGGTTCTATTTTAACCTGATGACAGATTAAAGAATTTATTATGTTACAAAATGGCATTATTTTAGTTCTATAAGGAACAGTGCTCATAAAGTAAGTTTCCCTTTTAAAACAAGAAAAATAGAAATAGTTTATTAGTCCAAATCCATAAAGTTAGCTAATTGAGCCAAATTAGGTATCTAGATGAATTATCTTTAATTACGCCAGAGGAGATATATATATGTGTGTGTGTATGTGTGTATATATATATGTGTGTGTGTATATATATATATATATATATATATATGTATATATCGCCCACACATCTATCAGTTTGCCGCATTGTGGGGGTTTGCATGTTGCCATGAGGCTGAGAGCTCTGCCACGGTAACCTTAGATATGAGCAAGGTTACCCAAGGTGGACAGGTTTTCAGCTGAGCTTCCAGACAAAGACAGACTAGGGAGTAGGACCTGGTGAACCACTCCTAAAACAACTAGCCATTGAAAACCCTATGAATAGCAAAGAAACACTCTCAGATATAGTGCCGGAAAATGAGACCCCCAGGTTGGAAGGCTCTCAAAAGACTAGTGGGGAAGAGTTGCCTCCTCAAAGTAGAGTCTACCATGATGACAGAAATGGAGTAAAGCCCCAGGCACCTCCATTTGCTGATGAGGCACGACTCAAAATGAGGAGAAACAACTATAAACATCCATTAATAATTGGAACATGGAATGTACATTGTGTGAATCTAGGAAAATTAGAAATCGTTAAAAAAGAAATGGAGTGCATAAACATTGACATTCTAGGCATCAGTGAGCTAAAATGGACCGGCATGGGCCATTTTGAGTCAGACAATCATATGGTCTACTATGCTGGGAATGATAAACTAAAGAGAAATGGGGTTGCATTCATCATCAAAAAAGACACTTCAAGATCTGTCATGAAATACAATGTTGTCAGTGATAGAATAATATTCATACGCCTACAAGGAAGGCCAGTTAATATGACTATTATTCAAATTTATGCACCCACCACTAAGGCCACAAATGAAGAAAGAGAAGACTTCTATCAGCTTCTGCAATCTGAAATAGATCAAACATGCAATCAAGACGTACTGTAATCATTGGTGACTAGAATGCAAAGGTTGGAAACAAAGAAGAAGCTCAGTAGTTGGAAAATATGGTCTTGGTGACAGAAACGAAGCTGGGGATCGCATGGTAGAATTTTGTCAGACCAATGACCTTTTCATTACAAATACATTTTTTCAACATCATAAATGGAGACTATATACATGGACTTCACCAGACAGAACATACAGGAATCAAATTGACTACATGTGTGAAAAGAGATGATGGAAAAGCTCTATACAAAATGTCAAAACAAGACCAGGTGCTGACTGTGGATCAGACCATCAACTTCTCATATGCAAGTTCAAACTGAAGCTGAAGAAAGTCAGAACTAGTATACGAGAGCCACGGTATGACCTTGAGTATATCCCACCTGAGTTCAGAGACCACCTCAAAAATAGGTTTAATGCATTAGACACACATGATAGGAGACCAGAAGAGTTGTGGCATGACATAAAAGATATCATTCAAGAAGGAAGCAAAAAGTTCTTACAAAGACAAGAGAAAAAGAAAAGACCAAATTACATGTCAAAAGAGACACTGGACCTTGCCCTTAAACGTCAAGCAGCTAAAGCAAAAGGAAGACATGATGAAGTTAAGGAACTAAACAGAAGATTTCAGAAGGCAGCTGGAGAAGACAAAAACAAATATTGTAATGACATGTGCAAGGAGCTGGAAGCAGAAAACCAAAAGGGAAGAACATGCTCTGTGTTTCTCAAGCTTAAGGAAGTGAAGAAAAAATTCAAGCCTCGAGTGGCAGTAGTGAAAGATTCTACAGGGAAAATATTAAATGATGCAGGAAACAGCAAAAGAAGATGGGAAGAATACACAGAGTCATTATACAAGAAGGAATTGGTAGATGACCAGCCATTCCAAGAGGTTGCATATGACGGGGAACCCATGGTGTAGAAGGACGAAGTGGAAGCTGCCTTGAAAGAACTGGAGAAACACAAGGCTCCAGGAATTGATGGGATACCAATAGAGATGTTTCAACAAACAGGTGCAGCACTGGAGGTGTTAACATGTTTGTGCCAACAGATTAGGAAAACAGCTACTTGGCCAACTGACTGGAAGAGATCCATATTTGTGCCTATTCCCAAAAAAGGGGATCCAACTGAATGTGCAATCTATCGGACAATATCATTAATATCACACAACAGCAAAATTCTACTAAACATCATTCAGAAGCGAGTGTAGCAGTATATAGACAGGGAATTACCAGAAAATCAAGTGGGATTCAGAAGAGGGCAGGGAACCAGGGACATCATTGCTGATGTCAGGTGGATATTAGCTGAAAGCACAGAATATCAGAAAGATGTCTATCTATGTTTTATTGACTATGCAAAAGCATTTGATTGTGTGGATCACAAGAACCTTTTGATAACAATTCGGAAATTGAGAATACCAGAACACTTAATTGTGCTCATGAGAAACCTGTACATGAACGAGGAGGCAGTTGTTTGAATAGAACAAGGAAACACTGAGTGGTTTAAAGTTGAGAAAGGTGTGTGTCAAGGCTGTATACTTTCACCCTATCTTTTCAATTTATACACTGAGCAAATAATCCGAGAAGCTGGACTTTATGAGGAAGAACGCAGCATCAAGATTGTAGGAAGACTCATTAACAACCAGCATTATGCAGATGACACAACTCTGCTTGCTGAAAGTGAAGAGGATTTAAATCATTTACTGATGAAGATCAAAGATCATAGCCTTCAATATGGCTTATGACTAAACATCAACAAAACAAAAATCCTTACAACTGGGTCAGCACGCAACTTCACATTAAATGGAGAAAAGATTGAGGTTGTCCAAGATTTTGCTTTGCTTGGCTCTGTAATCAACACCCGTGGAAGCAGCAGTCAAGAAATCAAAGGACGCATTGCTCTAGGAAAAGCTGTGGCAAAAGCTCTCTTTAGAGTATTGAAAAGCAAAGATGTCACATTGAAGACGAAGGTGTGTCTGACTCATGCCATGGTATTTTCAGTGGCATCATATGGTTGTGAAAGCTGGACATTGAACAAGAGAGACAGAAAGAGAATTGATGCTTTTGAATTGTGGTGCTGGAGATGTCTATTGAATATACCATGGACTGCCAAAAGATCCAACAAATCTGTCCTAGAAGAAGTTCAACCAGAATGTTCCTTGGAAGCAAGAATGGCCACACTGCATCTTACATATTTCAGACATGTAGTCAGGAAAGAACAATCCCTGGAGAAGGACATCATGTTTGGGAGAGTGGCAGGTCAACGCCAAGGAAGAAAACCCTCCACCAGATGGATTGATACAATGACTACAACCATGGGCTTAAACATAAATAAGATTGTTTGCCTGGCACAGAATCGGCAAGTGTTTCGATCTGCTGTACATAGGGTCACTATGAGTCGGACTCGACTCGACGTCACCTAACAACAACTATATATGTGTGTGTGTGTGTGTGTGTGTGTGTGTGTGTGTGTGTTTCTTATTTTTAAGCATGCATTATTTTCTAGAATTTTCAAGAACCACAAATAGTTTCTACTCATGACTTATATTTAAGAAATTATATTTCTTTATATTTTTCTAATGTACCAAATATAAAGTGAAAGAAAATCATTATCAGTTCATTTCATTTCTTTGTTTTTCCAGCTGGTGGCATATCCAGATTTCTCAATCAGGAAAAATAAGAATTTCTTTGTGGGTATTATATATAGAAAAATTCAAAACATGAACCTCATAGGCAAATTCACATACACACATAGTACAAGTTAATATAATGTATGTAAACTACATTAACATTTAAAAAGTATAATTTATATATCATAGAAAAGATGCATGGAACATAGAGAAAAGAAAGATGTGGATGAAAATGTTAGAATATTGGTTATAAGAGAATGTGTAGTTTTAAGTTTCTGTCCTCTTTTTTCTTAAAAAATCTGTCTTCCCTAATTTTCCACAAAAAATATCTTTTCTAATAGAACTTTATAAATAAAAAAACAGTAAAAACTTTTATAAGTAAAAGTTACAATAACAAATCATATATCTAAGCATATTAAATACTTCTTTGCAAAAGCAAATTTTAAATTATACAGTTGGACTGCTATATCGATGGGTTCTTCATCTACAAATTCAAACAACTATGGATCTAAATATTTTAAGTGTCTGAACTGAATATGTACAGATTATTTTTCTTGTTATTATTCCCTAAGCAATAGAGTATAACTATGTATATAACCTTGGTTATCAGAGAGTCCAGAGCAGCACTCTACCAAAAGAGCTAAACCCCAGCCCTCAAAGCATAGTTGTGTTGTTGTTAGATGCTGTCTAATTTTGTCCAACTCATAGAGATCCTCACAGGGCTTTCATGGCTGATTGTTTCAGGATTGCCTTAGGATGGATTGCCATGTCCTTCTCCCATTTTTTGTGGTGCTGGGAATCTAACTGGGACCTTTGAGACTGCTGAGTGGTGCTCTCCCAACTGAGCTAAATCCCAGCCCCCAAAGAACAGTAGACCATCCTAAAATCCTTTTTAAAAAAACATCATATTCTATCATTCTTCACTGATACATGCTTGATAGCTGAAGTAAAAAATAAACAAAACATCTATTTCCTAAATGAAAAAATGAAAAACATTACTATATTGTCCATTTATTTAAGGCTTTTCCAACTCCAGCTGCTTTTAAAATCATTTTGAAATATTTTTGGGACAGGAAAATATTTATTCACATGGAATAAATAGTAAAGGACATTTTTCATATCCTATCTATGAGCTAATTTTATTTAAAAAAATCATTATAACATGAAGTGGCCTGAATTGAGAGTTAGGAAGAAAGAGAGCAAAATTAAAGAGAAGAAACAACGTTTTAAAATAAGGAAATGAAGGGGAAAAAAGAAATAAAGAAGAGCACTGCCTGAGAAAATTCAAAAGTATTGCAAAGTATTATCTACACCAAGGGCATGAAGGGAGGGTAAATTGTGCAATTGTATATGCAAATGAATTGTATAGAGACAATAATTACCATGTTTTTGCCCTGAAATGCCTGCTTAGGTGAACTTCTCATTTTTCATGCTGCTCAAATTAAAATATAAAAAGATCAAATATAATTTGTAGTCTTAATTTCATTTGATTTGACTAGGAGAATGAGTCAACAATATATAATCAAAAAACCAGATTCTCTTTGATTTGGGGTAATTTAGCTTCTCTGAGCCACATTTCCCTTAAAGGTAAAATGAAGTTTTTAAAAAAGTCCATTCTGAAGGCTTATTATGTGGATAAATGCTTTTAACTTACTTTTGGAGCCTAGTAAGGACAGGTGGTCTGTCTTATTTGTCTGTTTCCACAATATGCCCACAGCCTTGTACTGGAAGATACTTGATAAATGTTACTCTTTTCTTTCCTATTTCTTTCTTTACAGATAAAACTTTCTGAGAAAACCATTGACTTTGATTTTGAGGCATATGAGACTGAAAATATTTTATAATTGTACAAATAAGAGTTTGAATTCCAGCTATACCATACCACGTTGTATAACATTGTCGTTGTTGTAGTTAGGTGTAGTGGTGTAGGTATCCGACTCATAATGACCCGATGTACAACAGGAGGCTTTTCAAGGGTGGATTGATTTTTGGGAGTGCGTTGCCGGGTTCTTCTCCCATGTATAACATTAAGTACATAATATTCATTATATTCATTTTCCTCATTTACCAGATTGCTATTAAAAGGAAAGATGCAAAAAAAAAAAAAAAGCAAAATACCTTTCCACCTCATAGCATTGTTGAAAATAGGAAACTAATTTATTGTATGGCTACCTTTTCTAGTTGGTCATGCTATATTTTGTTATTTTTAATTCTGAGCCTGACTACTGTGCTGATTCTATTTTCAAAAGAAAAGCAGTTGCTGCCTTCCCCTGAAGAACCCCAGGGGGCATTGTGGTTAAAGCAGGTTGACAGGTTGATCCCCACTTCACAATTCTCTCTGTCCTCTTCTGATTTGTGAAATTGATTGTAGATTCCAAATCAAGAAAAGTAAAACCTGATTTTTTAAGAAAAACAACAAAACTACCACTTTTCTCCCATGATAGTTGTATTAATTACTATCACTTCACTCTACTTTGTCAATCTTCTCTACAGTTACTCTTGGGGTTGCTTTTTCACATTTACTTGTCCTCATCATATAGTCTTGGACCTCCTCTTTCGATCATTACACCTCTTACTCCTTGGCTGTGGTTTATCCATTTATCAACAAATCTGCACCAGTTTTTCAAACAGCCAGGCCAAAATGTATTGGAAAACAGGGCTCATTGAAAATTACATGCTAATTATTAAATTAACCAAATCTGAGTCTTCTAATTCTTTCATTTTCATTTTGAGCAAGTCTGTCCTGCTAGGAAAAAAGAAAGTATAGCCTAGGCTTATGAATAAAGCACCTTCACAAACCTAGGAACGGGTAGCTGGCTATTTGCTAGAGACTGAAATATGCATTTACAATAGGGATCTTCTTTTCCTTTTTATTTCTGGCTTTTCCACTTTTGCATATTTGGTCAAAAGGGAGAGCCACATGAACCCTCCCAATGCCCCTGCATTGGGAATAGAGTAGGGAGCATAGATGCTAACCAGTTCTGCAATCCAGTCTCTGTATCTGCAGAGGAAACAGAGAAGATGTGATCAAGAAAGTAGGTAGTGCAGTGAAAGTTTTCACTCTAGCTCTTAGTGATCATTTTATCAATTAACTGCCTGAATGCTGTTTGTTGTTAGGTGTCATTAAGTCCAACTCATAGTGACCGTATGTACGAGAGAACAAAAGAGGAACTATATCTGACAGTGCTTCTCTGCTATCCACAGGGTTTTCAATGGCTGATTGTTTTGGGAGTGGGCTACCAGGTTCTTCTCCAATTATTTTTAGTGCTGAGGATCAAACCCAGGGCCACAGAGCACTTGAAGAAAGCACTTTATCTATTGAACTGAACCCCTGCCCATTATCTACATAGCAAGGATCAAACAAGACATTTAGAACTGCTTTTCAATGATAGGAAGAAATAGAGCCATAAAATAAGATGAATTAATGTGGGGAAAATATTAAATGCATTCTCAGAGTAGGAAGGAAAATGGATATAAATGAATAAGTATATATGAAAATGTGATTTTATAAAATTTCAGAATAAGTATATTAGCGAAGTATATTAGAAGGCACAATGTTTCCAGTCAGTATCATGAACATATTTTGGTCATAAAGTGAAACAAATAGTACTTATTATCATCATGTACTTTTAGTAATGACTTTTATATTATTGCCTTTTTAATGGAAATCTTTCTAATTATAGGGATTGAAATGAATACTTATGTTTGATGTGTTGTAGGTAGAAGGATATGATAGTACATCCCCTGCTAAGTTTCAAAGTTAGTTATGAACTGACTTGTGACCTTAAAACTATAAAGACATATTGATGTAAAAAATAAAACAGTCTTCCATAAGGGACACAGAGATTTCTTAGGTAAAAAGGGAATTAAGATTAATGAGGCAATAATATCTAGTTTAGTATGTAGTAAACAGCTCCCTGTGGGCATTGTGCATCTCATTTTGCAGTTTATATACGACTTTATTTGGGGAAAAATATTTAGCATTGAATTGTTTTCCACACAGCCTGTTATTGTCACCTATAGATCACCAGTCCCTGGCTGTCATGTGTTTCTTTTTATTTAAATAAATGAAACATAATATGTATATGATTCTGCTTTCTTACTCTGGTTTGGTCTTAAAAAAATAAATGCATTCATAGTCAAGAAAATACTAAATATATTGGCTGTTAAAATTCTACTCCATCAGAAATGTGCTTGGAACATTTAGAATTTTAGATATGATTATAAATAGAAAATCTCATTAAGAAACTGGTAGCTCTAAAACATAGCTGAATAATCACGCTGCACCATTCTTTTGTTTTGGTTTTGGGGTTTTTGCTTTTTGTTTTACTTGAAATGGGGTGTTATTATGTTTCCCAAACTTGTGGGCTCAAGTGATCCTCCCACTTCAGTTTCCCAAGCAGCTGGGATTACAGCTATGCAACACTGTACACTGCTGACTGTGCCATTCTTAAATGCTTTGTGACATGATTTTCTAACTAAACTTACCGATGTCATACAAAAAACATTATATGTTTGTAAAGGGAGAAGGTGAAATGGAGCAGAAGGAGACAGTGGATCTTAACAAAAATATCAAAGCATATTTGTAAGTTGAAGATTTTGCTAAAAAAATTTCATCTCAACTTCTCTGTGCTGTCTATGCTTAAATGAATTTACAAAATTTCAGAGCAATGATAACAGAATGTTCTATTTTATAAATTGACTAAAATTATAAATGTGTTTATAAATCAGATACTGGCTTCATTTTTTCTCTCTTAAATCTTCAGATGTCTGCTGTAGATTTGGTTGCATCATTTTACTCCTTCACTTCTGTTTAAAACAGAGCCAGAGTTATTCCATGTCTCCTTTTATTCTCTGAAAAAAATCAAAAGATGCATTGCATTGGGAAAAGCCGTGGCAAATACCTCTTTTAAAGTACTGAAAAGTAAATACATCATACAAAAGACAAAGGTGTGCCTGACTCATGCCATGGTATGTTCAGTTGCATCCTATGGTTGTGAAAGCTGAAGGATGAATAAGGGAGACAGGAAAAGAATTGATGCTTTTCAATTATGGTACTGGAGATGAATACTGAATATACCATGGGCTACCAAAAAAAGTAACAGATCCATCCTAAAAGAAATGCAACCAAAATGCTCCTGGAAGCAAGGATGGCTAGACTCTGATTTAAATTTTTTGGACATATTGTCAGGAGGCACTAATCCTTGGAGAAGGACATCATGTTTGGAAAAGTGGAAGATCCATGAAAAAAAGGAAAAGGAAGACCCTCAACTAGATAGATTGATACAGTGGCTCCCACAACGGGCTTACAGAAAAAAAAAATGACGTGTCTGGCCTAGTGTCTGGGAGTGTTTCATTCTGTTGTACATAGGGTCACTTATCAGTTCAACCTCACTCAATGGTACCTAACAACAACAATCCTCCTATTCCAGGTTAACTTCTTTCCTCAAATTTCATGAAAACCCAGGTTCACTTATTTTGCACCTTTTGGCATTCTGTTTGCTCACGACTCTTTTGCTGTTTTCCTCTGATCACTATTTAACTGGAACTTTTTATTTGTTTTAAGACTCAAGAAATTGAACCTTATTGTTCTGATAACAAGTCCAGAGTTAGCCCTTAAATTTATACAGATCAGTTATTTAATATGTCACCCGCATCACTTCTCATTTTTATCTCTTTTTGTTTATCTCAAGTAAACACATTTGAGTGTTCCTTAAGAATGGAGAGACAGTAAGTCAGAAATCTCCTGGCTCTGTTGCTACTAGTAGAGACACAGGTAATTAACTTCTCTAAGTTCAGTTTTCCTGCTGCAAAAACTTACAAAATTAAAATTAAAAATAAATAAAACCTACCTCAGGACATCATGGTAAGAATGAAATGAAGAATATAAGTATCTTAGTCAATTCTGGGGTTGTAAAAAGTTACTATATACATAAATTCTCTTCTCAGTAGATTTATGCACCCAAAGAGTTCTAAGCAGAATGATCATGCTTAGAAAGACCTGGTAAAAATTAAAATATAGATATTGACTCATGTTTCTGTATTATTTATTTTTTCAGTACTGCTGGTTGAACCCAAGGCCCTGCACATGTTTGGCATGCAGTGCACCACTGATCCACACCCCCAACCTCTTTCTTATTTTTTATTTTGAGACAAGGTCTCCTTTAGTTGTGCAAGCAGCCTCTGAAGTCAAACCTGTGAACCTCCTGCCTCAGTCTACAAAGTAGCTGGAATAACAGGCATGTACCATGTCAAATGACTTAATTCAAATTTTTGTTTGTTAGTTTCATCTCATTGATGTTTCAGATGAGAAACTTGCCAAGACAAACCAAAAAATTTGAACAGTGTCTTCTAGAAAAAATAAATCGTTACTCAGTAAATATGGTGCTCTTATATTTGATAGCTGAGTAATAGAAGTTATGAGTCCATTACTGCTGTAAGAAAATCAAGTTTGTGTATTTTATTTTATTTTTAGCACATTTAAAAAGACCAAACCCTACTTAATGATAAAATTACTTCAATGCATAGAATGCTAAATAGAGGTGCAAATAGTTTTGTTTTGTTTTTTTTTTTCAGAGAGGCACAATATTTAGGTAATTAAAAGTGTAGAAAAATTGCCTTGGTTGCAAATCTGGATCTTCCACTTACAGCCTGAGTTACCTTGTCCTGGTTATTTAATTTCTCTGTGCTTCAGTTTCTTCATCTGCAAAATGAGGCTAATAATAGCACCAAAGTTTTGGGCACAGGATTAGATAAACTAATGCACATACAATAATAAGAGTAGCGTAGGCACAGGTAAGTACTAAATAATTGCTAGTTGGCATTACTTTTTCATGAGGATTTCTTAAGTATAGACTAAGTCCCAATATTACAGTAGTTATAGGTGATACCCTTAAGTCAGTTTGGTTTGAATTTTTAATAAATTCACTTGGGTGTTATATGTTCTAATCTGCAAATGTAGCAAAGGAGAAATCTACTCAGAATGTAAATATAGTTATTAATTATGTATTTGTTCTTACTATGTTATTTTTCCAGATGTTTACTTTATAATAAAGAGTGTATCAAAAATCATAGTAAATATTTTAAAGTCTAAATTTCTGCAATTAAATGCTGAACAAAACTTCCAACCATCCCATTTAAGTATGGAAGGCTGGCAGATTTGGAACTCAGATAGTAAAGTTGGGGATAAAATAGCATTTAGCTGATTATTCCCTCCTGAAAGAGAAATAAATTATATGAGGAGACTATGGACACATTATTTAATAAAGACATTACATAACATATTTAAGAAATATCAATGTGTTCACACTAAAACAATTTTTACCATATGAATTAGAAAAAAGAACATTTGATTAATTTTGGTTATTTGATTTATTATCTCATGTCAGGAAAACTTTTGGTTTATGTATTTTAGCATGAATTCAAGTCACCAAAGTAAATGTTTTCGTGGGTAGATAATTTATTTTGTTAACATTATCCACCTTTGTAGATTTTTGTTTACATCTTGGTATCCCATGAGTATTTAAGATGTATAATAGCATCTATATTTACAGATAATTGAAGCCTGGATGTTCTTAATAAAATAAAGGTATCTCTACAAGTACCCTTCTAGCAAATAAAAAAATTGTACATTGATTATTTGTGCATTAAATATTGCTGCAAAAGTGTTCTGAATCACCATTACAAATCTAGCAAAATAGAAAGGACTAAAACACTTATAAAACACATTATATTTACAGGAAATGGTGGGACAATAATTCATGATCAAATAGGATTTTCTGGAGAATAAGTTTATCTCAGTGTTACCTAAAAGTAATCCATTCAAATATAACACAATAAATGAGCTAAGCCCTATTAAAATATTGGAAACCATTATTCCTCTACAGAAAATCACAAACACATTTTAGAGAAAATTGGAAACTGAAAATAAGTAACCAGAGATTTCTTCCTAAAATATGGCTTTCTCATTTCCTTTGGTCAAAAAGTACCTATGTGTATCTCCAGTAAGCCAGACACAATTCTAGATAACTGAATACAATTCATCCTATAAAAAGCATATATTGGATGAGGCAAGTAAGTGTCCTACAATGGTCAGGGAGGTGAGATAAACACTGTGTGAAAGATTCAGGAGGTGCTATGAAAGGGAACAAATCTGGTCTCTGGGGGAGTCAGGAAATAATCCCACATTCAGGCAGATGTAAGAGAGGCAAAAGGGCTGGAGATATAGGCAACAGAATACACAGTGGTTCCTAGATAAGTAAAAGGATGATGGTGGCTACAGCAAAAGCAGTTGATCAGGGAGGAGAAAAGTAGATACATTGGAGAGACATTTGCTTTTTAAAATATAACAAGAAAAAGAGCATAAATTCAAGAAAAAGCTCACATTTCTGGGAATGATGAAGGTAGTGGTGACAGAGAAAGCCAAACCCAGTGTTATAGAATGCTTGTGAATATTATGTCTGAAAGCTAATAAGATATCAGTGAGTAAAGAAGCTTTCTAGCACAATGATCCTTTGTTCTGTCCTGCATATATTGCACCTCTGGCCTCTGCATATACTGAAGAATAACAGACATCTCTTAGGCATGGCATTTTCCATCACTAAGAATTTAAGACTCTCTGTGACCGATAGTATACTTCATAAATAGCATGACTGAGTACTGAAATACTATATTGGTCTAAAACTCTCTGCTCTAATTAACATAATATTGTCATTAATTGTGTGGTCTACAGAAAGTTAGTTTATTGCTATGTGCCTCACTTTACTGATCTGTAATCTGTAGGAATTAGACTTGATGAATATTTGCACTCAAATCCAACATTTTTTGATGGCATATACATTGTTGATGTGATCATAATTTTTACTGGAAATTTTCCTAAGTTATCATTCTTATGAACTAGTGAATGTGGTCAACTTTCTTACTGGAAATGTTCCTAGATTATCCTTCATAAATTAAATTTTTCATTCTTATAGTCAACATGGATGAACAGATGTCTGACAGAATTCAAAAGAACAAGGACTGAACCATATGCGAATTTTAATATCACCTTCTTCCTCAGCTCTTTCATTTGTGTTCAAGAGTTTTACTTCTAGTTATTATGGGGAAATTATGAAATATAGATTAATGGTTGCATTTTTATGCTTTTGATGTGTTGTTTAATGAGGTATGTGCTGTTTTATATCTTACATCAAAGCGACATCTGCTAGAAACCTTCTTATCATACACATCAAGTGAGTTTTGCACTAATAAGTATAATCATCTGAATAATGGAATATGGTAGTTCTTTTTCATACCAATGAATTTTCTTATAAATTTGGTTCCCATTTTGGAATAGTTTTTAATTTTGAACATTAAATTACACTCACTACTGGGTATGCATATCCTGAAACAAACTTAGATAGTACTTAAGTTTACAGAAAGAATCACAATATACAACCATTTAACACTCCTATAGGTCATAGAATATAGTCCAGGAAATTGCTACATGGTGTAGTTCAATCATTAATATCACTTTGATATAATTTGTACATTTCCAGTCACCCAAAATCATTAATTTGGTGAAAATATTCCTCATATTCTCAACTTAAAATGAAACATCAATTTGAGTTAAATAATAGCTGAGAGACAGCCACCATATAGATGATCAGATTTCCTGAAGTCCACTTTCTCTGTCATCACCACAGAAACCTTCAATCTACATAGGCATGGTTGAAAATTAAATGTTCATTTCAGTAAAACTTTGTGAAATAAATATTTTCTGAAACTTTAATATCAGTGAATCATAAATGGAGTACTCAGCATTGCATTCTAACTCTCTTTCAACAGAAAATATAGGTTTTAGTTAAAGTAAAACTACAGAAAAATCTAAAACAGAAAAAAAATGACCAATGTTATAAACTTAACCATTGTATAACTGTTTTGCATGTTGTCATGAATTTTTTTGTATAAATTCATCAGAAAAAGGCCAGGACCATGATATCCAAATTAACAACGACAATATTAGTAAGCATGATGGGCTGTAGTATCTAAACTACTTTATTAGAAAAGATGAAAGTTAGAGTAGTAAAATAATTTACCAAGGCAAATGAATGAATTAACATGGCAATTACTACATTTTCTCTGTCATACCCAAGTATAAAGATCCAAGTAATAGTATTTAGTGAGCATTTTACCTAAAAGGGACAGTAAAGCCTCATTTGGTTTATGGATGTGAAATAAAGAGATGTGTTTAAAAAGTAAAAAATACAAAAATTGTTCTTTGAAAATAGTTTGAGTTTATGTATCTTAGAAACTTACCCTGGATCCAATCTCATGAGATCTCAGAAGCTAAGCATGGCCCTGTCTGGTTAGTAATTGGATGGGAGACCACCTGGCAATATGAGGAACTGTAGGCTTGGGAGAAGGACCCAGAAGCCCACTCATGAAATAATCACCCATCAAAAACCCTATGAATAGGAGAGAAGCACTGATAATCATGCCAGGCATGGCACAGTGTTGAGAAGTGTTTCATTCTGTTATACACTCAGCGGGACTCAACTCAACAGCACCCAACAACAATTAGAAACTCATATTAATTAGTGTTTTAAAAAGACTATATGTTAAATTAATGGAAGTTTCATATCTAGTATGGTATTTGACAAAAATTTAAGTGATGTAAATAACTGAGATAGTATTAAAAACAAAGTAAAGCACACCAATGAAGCCTCTGGAGACCTAGATTCCATGTTCAGTCCTTCTTCTAACTTGCTTTCTGGACTTGATCAAATTATAGCCCCTTTGGTCCTCACTATTCTTATTTTTAAAGTGAAAGACATTGAATGAATGGTCTTTAATATCACTTTAAAATAACAAACATTTCATCTTTTTATAATACATTTCACTATTAACTTGTAGGTACAGAAATTTTAAAGATGAATTATTAAAACCATTATAATAATGTACAATAACTCATTTCCCTGTGTTATTAAAATTTTTTAAGGTCTGCTGTGTACTTCTAGATAAAACTACATGCTGTAAATAACTTACTGTTTCTAATTCCAACTAAGAAACTATATCCTTCACCATTTACCTAAAATTGCTCTTTAATTATGAAATAGTTCTACCAATTGCCTGTAATGTCTTGCAATATTTTAACATTGTTGGTCATTTTCTGTATCTGAACATTTCACATAAATTGCTAAGTCTCAGTTGACATTTGAATAAAATTTCTCCACATTTCACTCCTACATATTTTTGGAAAGGGCGTTGAGAAGCCAGGGGATAACAGTTTAATCTTACTTCTGTTTGACCTTGGTTACCCGAGCTCAGAATATACAGCATGTCATTGATCTCAATTCCTAAATCCTGTACCCTTTATTTCATTTCTTATGTACTAAATTGCTTTTTATACTTACAGTTCTGAAAAATGACTTGAGAAGAAGGGAAAGATTGGGTTTTAAGACTAAGGACAGGACAAAAATTACTTTTAAACCAAAGGTAAAGATCCTCCTAAATGTTAGGGTGGAAATTGAAAATGCCATTTATTGGTGATATTTTTGTCCTTTTGAGAAAAGGAAACTTATCACTAAATTTAGTCACTGAGTCAGATATGAAATAGTATCAATGTTTGGATGCATTGAGGGAGATGATTCTCCAAATACATGTGTGTATGTATATTGTTATATTTTAAAAGCTTCTGCATGATTAGTTGTTGAAAAAATACTAGTTTTTAAGATCTCCTGTGACTGTACATTTCCCATGAAATATTCTTAACAAACATAACAAGATCTGAATCAGAACAGGGAACAACTTCTAATGATACAAAAAATTTTTTAAAAATATTGCTGTTATTGTTAGGTGCTATCAAGTCAGGTCTGATTCATAGTGACCCTGTGTACAACAGAAAAAAACACTCCTTAACACTGTGCCTTATCTGGCACTATGTTAATGCTTCTCTGCTGTTCTCAGGGTTTTTGATGACTGATTGTTTTGGGATTGAACTGCCAGGTCCTTCTTCCATGTTTGCAGTGCTGGGGATTAATCCCAGGGCCTCAGAGCATACAGAACAACACCCTAAAAAGTATTACAGTGACAAAAACAGAACACTAGATAACATGGGAAGCTCAATAGGTAAAATAACCCAATTCATCAATTGAAAAATTGCAAAGAGAGAAAGGAAACCAATAGATCACAACAGAATGAAAGGAGGTAAACTAAGTGCAATGCATGAATCTTATATGGATCCTCACTTGATTATACCAACTGCAATTTAAAAATCATATACATCAATCAGTGGAAATTGAACATAAGTTGAGTTTTAATAATACAAAAGAAGGCTTATCATTCCTTAGGGAGAATATCTTCAGCCACAATCTGTTTCATCAGATACCAATTCAGGACATGTTGCATTGCATCTATTGATGCAATGCTTAAAGCAGTAGAGATATAAATGTGTTAAATTTGTTGGATTTTTTTCCATTCATGAATGGAATTCATTTTCATATATGGAATACAAGTAAACATTTCAAAGATATAAATTGCAAGTACTTTTTTTTAAAATAACGTGTAGAGGAAGAGTCATGACAAAGAGTTTCAGAACACATTAATTTATTCAAATTTGTATGCTACATCAAAATAATTTAATTTTCCTCTCAGACTTTGTACTTTATGGTGAAGGTCAAAGGTTTAAATTCATATGCTTATCTCTCTTTTTGGATTTCAACTTAGTTCTAATTGAAATTTGACATATATGCCTATTAGTTGAAATTATTCGTTTTCCATGCTTCATTAACAATGCACTTTACTATACTACAACGATAATGCTCATAATAAAAGTCTCCTATGCAATGTGGATTACATTTAAACATGATTGATTATCTCAAATGTAACATGGAATTCATATTATAAAATTTCATATGCTGAAATTGAGTCTGTGACTAGAATTTAAATATATACTGAAAGAAGTAAAATCGGCTTTCACTAAATGAAATGAACAAAACTTTGAAAAACAATTATCTTTTTCTTGACTATGCAATTAGGGATAAACATAGGCCTTTATTGAGAATATTTTAAGAATTACTATACATTATAGTTTTGGGGTATAATTTTTTCTAGAATGCACATGTTTTTGTTATTAAAATGACTTTATATTAAATCCCAAATTCTGTATTTTATAAAGATATGACTAGCTAGTAAGTTTAATTCTGTAAAATATGCTTAGCAAAATAAGTCTAAAATGAATATCTATTGGTTTTCTCTACAGCATCAGTTTCTCTTCTGGCAAAGGTATACAGCTTCTCCAGTGGTAAAGTTTGCCTCTTCTATGTTGCAGTCCTGAAGTCCCAAAAAGTTTAAGCCAATCAGCAAAGGACCTGGTTTCAGAGGTCAGTTTAAAGACAACCTTCAAGGATATATTCACTGAAACTTTCTGGGAAATAAGTTTCTTAGACTCCTGGAAAAACAAAACAAAACAAACAACAAAAAAAAGTAAAACTAAAAACTGTGCTTTTTCTACAGTAGGCATGATATGAGAATGTAGGGAGCCCTGTGAGTCCTGAAGGCATTTTTCTACCTAAAAGTGAATCTATTGCTGGAGTAGGAAAAAGTGGGAAATTCTCAGAAAAAATGGACATCCAACCCTTAACCAGATAGGCCTCAAAGCTTTCCTGCCTGTTCAGATTATTTTTTCTTCCAAATAAAAGAAAAAAATGCAATTTTAAGTTAATTCTTTAAAAGTTAGATTTCCTCTACTCCCCAAAACAGCTATAACAAAGCAGTAATTAGTTCACTTGTGCATTGAGAGCTTATTAGGAACTTCCAATCAACTACCCTTGCTTTAAAAAAAAAAAAAAAAGAAAGAAAAGAAATTTTCCTCTCCTTCTTTACTCCTCTACATTATTTCCCCTCCCCCTCTCCCTTTCCCCAATCTTTACTCACACCTGCTGATACCCTTCCCCTTCTTTTTCTGATATGCTTGTAGTTTCCATCCTTAGATGGGTACAATTTTCATTTTTACATATCTAAATATGCATATATATGTGTATATATATGTGTGTGTATATATATATATGTACATCCTATTTTAAGAATATATGGTATTTCCCTTTTTTAGTCTAGGTTAACTTGCTTAAAATGATGTTATCCAGTTCCATTCATTTTGTTGCAAATAAAATAATTTTATTTGTTTTTATTGCTGAGTAATATTCCATTGTGTTTATATACCACAATTTTTAATCCATTCCTCTGTTGATGGACATCTTGGTTGGTTCCACACCCTTGTGAATGTGAAGAGTGTTCCATTAATAAGTGTGGTATAATGACTTATCTTTCTTTGGAATATGTTCAGGAGTGGCATAGCTGGATGCAACTATATGAATGCACGAAAAAAAATATTGGGAAGGGAAAAAAAATCAATGAGAATATAACTCATGGTTGCATACAATTTTCATTATACATTAATTAAAATTTCTACTTTTTTCTTATGTTTTACTGTTATGTAAGATGATGAATGTATAAGCAAAAGTGATTTAATAGTTTAATTCAATTGGTACAGTACTTCCTTTATGCACTCTGAGGCCCTGGATTCAATCCCCACCACCACAAAAATGGAAGAAAGACCTGACCGCCTACTCCTGAAACAATTCCAAAAAACAACCAGCCATTGAAAACTCTCTGAATAGGAGTGCTATGAGTCAGATCTGACTCAATGGCACCTAACAACAAGAAGTTACATAATGGATATAGCAAATAACTTACTACTCGGCACCCCAAACACATTAATAAGTAAAATAAATGCAAAAAGAGAAAAGTAGGACAAATAGAAAAAAAAAGATTGTATTTGGATAAAGAGCTGAGGTACATTTTCACAGATACTTTTAGATGAATCTTATGTATATTTACCACCAGAAAATATCTTTCATTTCACTTTGCATCAAAATTACCTGGATGATTTTTGAAATAATGTAGATGCCTAAACCCCCCTCCCCATTCCCTCCAACTTATTTCCATTTCATTGGAATGTAATTCAGATAATATATTTAGAACTCTACTGTCATGTTGTTGTGCAGCTATGGTTGAGAATTGCTGCTCCAAGGCAGGACTTCTCAAACTTGAACTTGTAGACTATTTATTTACCTAGAAATCTTACAACAGGGCAAATTCTGAATTAGTAGATTTGAGGTCGGATATGGCATCCTGCATTTCTAATCAACTTCCAGGAGATAGTTAGTCTACTTGTCTACAGAACACACTCTGAGTAGCAGTAATATATGCTATCTGTAATGATAAATCAGTTATAAATGATATAGATAAGGATAAACTCACACTATGTTGAATCCACTGTGTTGAGGTAAGTGTTAAGAGCTCAAACCCACTTAGATGTTCGAGGAAATATCTAGCCTAGATGCCAAAGATATCTGAACCTTATGACTTATATATAAGTCATGGTCCAGAAAACTTCTAAGGACTAAAGAGTGGGGAAATGTATTAAGTGAGAGTGATGATAGTTTGTAATTATTAAGTGTGCAACGGTCTAAAACACATACTTAAATTTATTTTACAAAGCATATACAATGGAATATGAACAATTTAATAGCTTTTTTATCAGTAATTTTTTAAAGGATAGGAAAGTTCATTCTAATGCTGTGTATTTAAGGAAGAAACTAGGTATTAAAGAAATTAACATTTAGCAGTTGGAAAATATTGACTTGATGGCAGGGAGTCTGTTATCCTTGCTGTTACCCTGAACATTTCAATTTCAGAAAGTTGCATGACTTTCGAATCTCCTCCATGTAAGACATTATGCTTGACATGAGGATTTATTTCTGGCTTTCCATCAGTTTCTAATTAATAGCACCACTGTGTGCTACATGATGTGAGAATTGAAAATCTCTAAACAGTGCTGTAGGAACACCACATTGCACTTCTACTAGAAAAAAACACCTGATCAGTTACCCAGCTGTTTCCTCCAGATGTCTGTAAACTCAAAGGTCATTGTTTCAGTAAAACTGAGATTATTTTGACTTAAATTATCTTACTGTAGAAAAGTCAAAACATAAAAATCAAAATTTTAAATAGCCACAGATATAATATAAACTTATAGAACCTATCATACATGTATCCAAAAGCACTTTCTCTCCCCTTTTATGAACCTGAATAAAAAAATACTTAGCTTTTTACATTTTACAAATAAAATGTGTAGTAACACATTCTTTTCTGTTTTTAAGAAGAAGAAATGGCTTCCATTTGAATGTACTCCATGAAAAGAGGCGTATATTATTAGCAGTAGAGAAAAATGACAGAATTCAATTTAAGATGAAAAATATGGCAAATGCTGACTGTTACTGAAATAGAAAATGAAATATAATATCAATAGAACCCCTTTCTAATGCTGATTTGGAAGGAAAATCTTAAGACATAACCTAAATGATAGAGTTTTTATCTGTACTTTCCCTTATATTATTTTAATAAAATAAAAATATTTTATCATATTGCATGAAATATTGTTATAATGAGACACTATTAGGGTTGTAGACATTAAAGATGGTTATTTATAAAGGGTGTTATGACATTTAATTACTAGTATACTTTCTATAATAAAATCAGAATGCAAGCACCAGTCCTGTAATAACTCTGCATTGAATATAAACCTGTGATGTTATAATTTTCTTTTATAGATTCAAGATTATAAAATAACCTTAAAGCACGGGACACTGCTATCTTTCCATCCCTAGGAATATTACTCACTTTTATTAATTATATATTTCACCTGTTCCCACATCAAATTAAAATATAATCAAAATTTCAGGGAATACTACAGATAAAAACTCT
>VMDO01030407.1:0-21347 GCA_007922755.1 Pedetes capensis | reverse complement strand
ACCATGGACTGCCAAAAGAACCAACAGATCTGTCCTAGAAGAGGTACAACCAGAGTGCTCCTTGGAAGCAAAAATGGCCAAACTGCGTCTTACATATTTCGGACATGTAGTCAGGAGAGAACAATCCCTGAAGAAGGACATCATGTTTGGAAGAGTGGCAGGTCAACGGAAAAGAGGAAAACCCTCCACCAGATGGATTGACACAGTGTCTGCAACAATGGGCTTAAACATAAATAAGATGGTTTGCCTGGCACAGAATCGGCAAGTGTTTCGATCTGCTGTACATAGGGTCGCTATGAGTCGGACTTGACTCGACGGCACCTAACAACAACAACAATATATACATATATGATTGGAAAGTACAAGGAGATATATGTGGGGGGGGGGAGAAATAGTAGGAAGAGGTGGGATCAACATGGGGAATGTAATAAGGGAGTGAATAAGAGCAAAGTACATGATATAATTGTACGGAAATGCCATAATGAAGCTCATTATATTGTATACTAATTAAAGAACAAATTTTAAAAATAGCATTATCAAAGAGATTATGTAGTCCAAAATACATGTTAAAGTTTCTCAAGGTATCATTTGGTGCTAGTCACCAATATTTGTTTTTAGTCACTATTCACAAACATAAGCTATGGAGGGAATGGTAGGAGTTTACCTTGTTTTGCGAATTACATAAATCTTTGGTTTCCTTCTCCTGAATTCTTTCTTGTTTATCTATAAAAGGCTATTGACAGGAAGAAAAACACTAAAAGTTAAACTAAACTTGCTATTTTATGTAATAACAACATGACAAAAATACCAATGATGACTTAGAAAGGCTTTGAAAGTATTGATTAAAACATTTTGGTTGGATCAATAATCTAGCTTTTTTTTTCATACCAGCATAGATAACTGAGAAATTGTGATAAATCACCTACACTTTTAAAACACAAAAAATTATGGAGACACTTGAACTTTTGTCTTCTTAATAGAAAGAAACTGAAATTCAGAGCAGTAAAGTAAATTAGGAAACATCTAGCTATGATTTCATATTGCAAGTACGGCATGTAAAAATTATTCTGAAAAAGTATGTTCTAACAAAAATGAAGTTTTCCCTCTGTGATTTTAGGAAAATTCCAAAGTGGCAAAAAACTCTTTGAAAAGGTACTATATATGTGCTATAATATATATTTTTATATATACACTAGTCCCTCTCACCCTTAGTTTTGTTTTCTATGTTTTTAGTTACCTGTAGTCAACAATGATTGGGAAATATCACATGGAAAATCCCAGAAATAGACAATTCATTAGTTTTAAATTGCATAAGTAACATGGTGAAATCATGCAGCATCCTGCTCTTTCCACCAGAGATGTCAATCATCTTTTGCCCATCATTTCCACTCTATATACACTACCTGCCCATCAGTTACTTAATAACAGTCTTGGTTGTCAGATTAACTGGCACAATATTGCAGTGCTTGTGTTCAAGCACTGCTTTATATTACTTAATTCTGGCCCCAAAATACAAGAGTAGTGATGCTGATAATTTGGAAATGCCAAAGAGAAGCCATAAAATGCTTCCCTTAAGTGGAAAGGTAAAAGTATAAGATATTTTGAGAGAACAAATTCTCATAACTTTTATTATAGTATGTTGTTATAATTGCTCTATTTTATTATCCTTCATCTCTTACTATACCAAATTTAGCAATTAAACTATGATTGGTATGTACCTGTAGGGAAAAAATGCAGTATATGTAGGGTGTGGTACTATCCCTCCTTTTCAGACATCTATTGAGAGTTTTGGAACATATCTTTAGCATGTAAGGGGGATCACTATGTATTATATATGTATGTGTGTGTGTGTATATATATATACATATATATATATGTGTGTATATATATTTCATTTATATACAAGTTTATATTTGTATATTGTATATGGGTGTATCTATATATGTGTGTATGTGTATGTGTGCATACACACATACACATACACTGTTGTATATCTGAGGTTTGCTATGGGACCAAGACTTCAAAAATTATATCCACTATATGTCTAGTTATGCTTATAAACATCTTCTAAGAATTCTAAAGAAATGAAAGGCTTTGTCATATATTTGGTCTCTCTAGAAAACTGTCAGAAATATTACTTGTAGCAATTGTAGTGATTAAGACTTGTAGTCCAGAAAATCAGGTTTCAAGATCTTGAATAATTTCTAAAACTTGATGCTAAACTAAATGATAATTGAACTAAATTCAGTAAATTTTTTAGTAAGAACATGGTAGCAGGGAGAGTGGCTCCAGGGTCCAGTTTTACCATGGTCCATGTGAGAGATCCAGGAAGTGGGCAGCAAATCTCAGACCTTGGTCATACTTTAAATGATTTTACAAATGGATCCAGAAGGGAACTTAGAAAAAAATGGTTTAGTTTAGAATTGAAAGGAAGAGAGTGAGAGCCAGAGCAGACTGGCCTAGGGTTAGCAGACTGAAGGCCCAGCTTGTGGAGAGAGAGAGAGAGAGAGAAAGAAAGACTAGGAGGAGCAGGCCTGGGAGTTAGGTCTGCACCAGGAGAAAGGAGATAGGTAAAGAGAGAGAAAATTATGTTTTCTGATATAGATCAGAAAGCAGGCAGGTCCAACAGTAAAGATCCATTAACAGCAGCAGTTATGTGACTTGAGTTGGAGGTTAGAATCACATTTGTCCATCCGTGAGGTTATGGGCATCTCTGAACATTTGTGTAGACTGCAGACAGCTGTGGACATCTGCAGACTTCTGCAGGTTGCTCTGAACATTGCTATAAGCTGCAGACGACTGGACACTGCAAACATGTCAGGATATTGGGGACTTGATGCTGCTAAAAACTGTGGACACTGCAGATTCTGGACACTGCACTGAGGGGAAGGGTTTTTGGAGTTTTTAAGTCCCTGTCTCATTAAGGGAACAGATAGTCCTCCCCTCTCTTGTCTTCAGATAAGTTGGGTTTCTTCCACCCCTCACCCTAGGCTGGTCCGTCTGGCATATAAAAATAATCTTCTTTATCACAGGAGCAGTTCTGCGTCAGTGAGGGTCTCTTCCCTGTGCCAGACATGAAGGCACTTGCCACCTTCATATGAAAACAGAATGCTGGCTACAGATTAGACTATTTGTAAAGGTGCTAAAGGTTACAGACCACATTATCTGAAAAAGGCAACCATGCCCTTTGTAAAGATATTCTCCATGAGGAAACACCCACCATCAGACCAAAGCCTTTTTCTCAGAGGAACTTTATGTTGATATTCACATTCCAGGTGGCAGGGAAGCACATGAATGAGCTGGAGGTGTATGGCTGCAGAGGCCTCTATCCTTTTTCTTCCTGCCTATTACCCTCTAACAAACATGCTACAAAAAAGACCGAATGTTTGACAAGTGACAAACAATCTACTTATCAAAAGGTCAAGCCTGTCTGAGTCTGAAGAGTTCTAAAATGTTCTGGTGCTGACTTCCCTAAAGGACCATAGACCATGAAATAAATATTTGCCATTTAAAATAAAAGATCAAGTTAATACTCTAAAAATAACTTTGGTTAAATTAGAAACAATCCAAATAAATTTGGCTTAATCAACACTGATGAGTTTCAGTTGGAGGATTAAATTATTGACTCCACTCACATAGTTTTTGTTAACTTATGGAACAAAATCATTGCCCAGAATAGAGCCTACCTAATATCATAGACTTCATTCATCTTGGTGAGATTAGTCATTTTGCTACAGTCTTTTGAAGCTATTGATTTTGGCCTTTCTAAACTATTTCAAAGTGTGTATTTTTGTGCGACATAGGTGAATTTGGATGAAATATTGTTACTATGCTTTCTGATCATTTATTTTTTTCCTATAAAAGAGAAGTTTGTTGTTTAGATCTTCTCTGGTTGTTAGGATAAAATATCTCCTTAAGGTTGCCAATGCTAGTAGCAACAACAGCTGGTGTATGTAATTTGCATTTAAATGAACATTTACAACAATGTCCTTCAAGTCCCGGGATGCTCTTGATGTATTCTCCATACATATATGCAGTAAGTAGCTTCAGGAAGGATATGCAGCCAAGAGTACATTCTAAAAACTGCATTGGTTAATGGACTAGTCACTCTATGAAGGGCTGCCGATGAAGTCCCTATTCTTTAACAGCCATCCCAAACTTAATGTCTGATCTCCATACATGCTCATCCCGTTCTAACAGTTCAAGCTGTTCAAAGGCTAACTCTAGGTTTGAGTTATTTTACTGTATAAAAGATCTACCAAAAATCCTTGATCTCTGGTTAATGCACAAAACACATAAATGTTACTTTGTAACATTATTTGTAAGCCCAAGGAATTTTGAGAAGTCTTATACCAGCTTGTTAGCATTGTTTATTGAAAAGAGTGAGACTGATGATTTGTACCTAATTGTGGAAAGATTGGTGCTGGTCATATACACAAGAATATTGCTACCTGACCAGCTGGACGTTAAAAAAAATCATATTCAAAACTCAGTTTTAGTCTCTTTGGTTCTGAGGTGTTCTGTGCATGTCAATAGCTCTGGATCTGAAAGAAAAAAAATGTTTTTTTTTTCAGACAGGGTCTTACAGTCTCACTATATGATCCAGACTGGCCTGGAACTTGCAGTTCTCCTGCCTCAGCCTCCAGAGGACTGGGATACCAGGCATGAGTCACCAGGGCTCAGCATTGGCTGTGATACATATTTCTGCTTTAATTGATATCTTGTATCCTTTTCTTTTAAGACTATAGATTTGAAAGAGCTGCTACTCTGGGTCCTGAGACTATTCCTTAGCAACTCATCTGTCTGACTGCCACTTCATGCAATAGCTATACAAACTCTCCTTTTAAATAACCTCCTTTAACAATAATCACCTTTCCATGATTATAAGGTATTATATGCTTACCAACAAGCTTGGAGACTATAATAAAATTCTAACGAACAAATTAAAGTTGTATGTAATTCTATAATCAAGAAATAATTCTCTTAATATTTTCCCCCAGACTTTCCCTCTACCTTATTGAGATCAGATGCTCATAACAACTTTATATTTTGCTTTTCTTTGGGTGAACTTGATAACATTAGCATTACTCTTAATAAATATTATCTTCCTGACTATATCCTATTTCTATGGATATCCCATTTTCACATATACACACACTGTATTGTTAAAAAAAATTCAGCTTATTTTTCTTCTTCTTTCTGAATAAACAGGTATACATCTTTATTTTGCATAAAACTTTTTATCATATTTTATCCCTGTTAGATATATCCTTGAAATTAGATTGACTATGTAAAAGTGTATCAATGGACCCTAAGAAACTAAAATTTCTCTAGGAAATTCCCTCCTAGGGATGAGAATACTTGAAGCCTTAGCCCCAGGAAGGGGCCTCTCTCTGAGAAAGAAAACACAGTTCTGGTGTTATCTCAGCCAAATCTACACATACACATTTACTGGATTTTGTTTCCCCTTTTCTATAATATTGAAACACTGCTACAGAAAAGGCAGAAAGGAACTAAGAATTTTTGTCTCCCCAGTTCTGGCCAAAACTGTAAATAAATCTGTTTCCCTTTAACAATGCCTGTCTCCTCTTTTTGTTTTTTAGGTGGCAAGCTGTGGAACTTAGATGCCCATGTCTGATAACATCTATACAAAGAGTACAAATATTTTAAGCAAAAAGTTATAATTTTACTAATTAATATCCAAAAAGGTAATATCCATATTTGTACTCACAAAAATAGGAATACTTTACCAATACCAACCTATATTTTGGAAATATTTATTCCTTTGCTGTTGTATTTATTAGAATAATTTTTGTTCGCCTTTTAATGTATGCATCTGGTTTATATACATTTTATGCTTTAATTAAAAAATTATTTTATATTCCTTTCTGATTTCTTATATTACCTGTAAGTCTGGAAAATTTTTACTTATACAGACATTTAATAGTATATTAACTTCTATTTTCTTCTAGACTCCTTTTTTCTTTTTGGGGTTTGTGAAACAAGGTCTTACCATGGACCACAGGGTGGCCTTGAACTGGTGGTCCTCCTCCCCCAACCTCTTGGGGGGGATTACAGGCATGTCCCATCTGCCTGTAATTAACAATATATTAATTTCTATTTTCTTCTAGATTTTCTATAATCTGATTTTTCACATTTAAGTCTTTAAGCATTTTAGATTAAGTTCCCCAAATCATATCCTCATCTTTTTCTAGTACCTTTTCCTAGAAACATGGCAATCCACTCCTGAAGCAATAACAAAACATTCATCTATTGAAAACCTTGGAAGGGTTGCTATGAGTAGGACAAGACTCAACAGCACCTAACAACAATGTTTCCTGACAATTATGGGAAATCCCTGGTTTTCTCAGTTTTCTACAGTCTAGTCCTCCTGAGCCTGCAGCGGTAGCCCTGTGGCATCCGATCCCGTCATATCTCGGAAGCTAAGCAGGGTCGGACCTGGTTAGTACCTGGATGGGAGACCTCCTGGGAACACCAGAAGCTGTAGGCTTGGGAGAAGGACCTGGCAACCCCCTCCCAAAAATCAATCTGCCATTGAAAAAACCCTATGAACAGCAGAGAAGCACTGACAATAGTGTTTCCCCTGTTGTACAGAGGGTCGCTATGAGTTGGATACCGACTCGACGGCACCTAACAACAAGTCCTCCTGAGGTATGTATGCACACTAATAGTCTGAAAATACAGAATATTTGCTTCAACCTTCACAAGAATGAAATTACTTCCCATATACTGGAATATTAGATCTTTGGCCATAATGGCTGCATAAGGGTGAACCTAATTGCTCTCATCTAAAGGCCAATAAGTCTATTACCTCTAAAATCCAAGGGTTAATTCCTGGATGAGAATCTTAAGTTAAAGGAAACAGTGACTGAATAAGGGGTTACCCTGCTGAAGTATTTAAAAGTGTTATTTTCCCTTATGTTTACCTTTCAAAAGATGGAAAATCCTGGGTGGCAAACTTGGAGAAGCAGTTTTATCTTAGCCCTGAGATAGTTATTTGCATGCCAAAGTGAGAACCTAGGATCCTTCCCCTTCTGCTTGGAGGAGGGAAAGATATTTCCTTTCAAAGGAGAAATTCAAAGTTCTGAGTAGACTACAGTGCAATCCCACAGCACCTGTATGATTTACCCATATGCCTCTTATGATAGCAGTTGGGGATGGAGAGATTGACTGGTAGAGCTGTTTGAACTGTGAAAAGAAAATTAAGCTCTGATCTCTGATTATCTGCAGATGTTTCTGTAAGTATAAATCTGTCTACCTATCTACCTGCCAATCCAAATGCATTGTGCAAGTAGGGTAACAAATACTTCCTAGCTTCTAACTCAATATATATTACATTTATATCTTCTGGAGCCCCTTCTAGACTATGTTCTCTTTTATTATCACCTTATCGATTATTTTAGCTTTACAATATTAACATAATATCAACAAATTAGTGAATAATTCACTTTATTTTTATGCTACTTGAGGATTGAACCTAGCATCTTGCACATACTAGGCAAGTGCTCTACCTCTGAGCTGCACCTCCAACTGATTTTGTATTATTTTTTTTAAATTTGAGAGAGCCTCTCACTAAGGTGCAAATGTTGCCTCTGCCCTCAAACTCAAGATCCTCCTATCTCAGACCCCCAAGGCACCAGGATTACAGGCATGCACCATGGTGCTCACCCACATCTTTATAATATTAGTTTTTCCACAGAGAAACTTAATATATTTCTTCATTTATTAGAATGATTTTATGCTTTACTTTTATAGTTTTCTGTATTTGAACCCAATTTCTATTTGATATTATTATTAAGGACTTATTTACTATTTCTACTCCTGGCATTTATGCAATCTTATTTTTCTTTATGCTTTCTGACATTATTGATGTGACCATAAAGTAGTCTTACATTCATTCTTTTTTGCTCTTTCAACTGTGTACACAGATTTTCAGTTGAGAAGTAGATTTAAGTTTCTTAAACACTATTTCTATTGCATATAATCATTCATTTTTACCTTTTGTTTATAGCATTGAAAATAATTTCTAAAATATATTTAATAGTAAAACTTCTTTGTCTATCCCTGAAACTAAAGATTTTTCTTATTGATCCACTCATGTATCCAACATATTCATCAAGAATACCTGAAATGACCAAGTACAAAACTCCTGCAGGGGCTCTCATGCTGAGAATGGAAACAGCTTTTAAGCCATGGCACCAGGAGAGCCAGCCCCCAGGAAAGTACTGATAACTTATCTCACAGCTAAATCTACATGTGCATGCTGCCTGACTTTTGTTTCATCTTTTCTATAAATTGCAACATTACTACAGGAAAGGCAGAGTGAAGCAATGAACTTTTCTCTCCCTTGTTCTAGACAAAACTGAAAATAAACCTTTCTCCCTTTGCCAATTCCTGTCTCCTATTTTTCTTTTGAAAGGTGACAAGCTAGGGACCTGAGATTCCATTAACATAAACACAAAATTTTGTGAGATGACATAATTATGCCATTCAAGGAGACTACAGCCCACAAAGGGTTAGAATAGCTTGTAAGGAAAACGCTGAAATTCATTCTATAGCCCTTCATATCAATGACAAACTTCAGTCAGCAGAGAAAACAGACAATAAAATGATCAAGAACTAGAAAGATTCTTCATTTCATGCATTAAATGTAATCAATATAGCTTATCAATTTACTGCATTCAAGACAATTTGTTTTCTTTAAAGTAATTTGCTTAGTGAATTTTTATAATTTATATATACATATAGTTTAAAAACAGAAACAAATATTAAATTTAAATTTTTACTTATTTTTAACTCATGTCAATGTACAGACAGTAAATTGAAGAGCCTAACCAAAGTCAGGTAGGGCAAAGAAGAAACTGGTTTCATATACAAGTATCATTCCATGATTTTGTAGCAGGAAGTAAATGTTTCTGAAATCCTGAGGAACTTTGAGATCTAGTTTATTAAATACGAAGATTATTGATCAAATTGGATTCCTTCTTTTTTTTTTTAGCTTATTGTAAGCATGTACGGATTTACAGTGAAGATTAGAGAAAACATAAACAGAAGCAGCCAGCAGAAATAAAGCCTAAGAAAAATGCTGAATAAATGGTAATTTTCCTTGTTGTCTGTCTGTCTGTCTGTCTGTCTGTCTGTGTCTCTCTCTCTCTCTCTCTCTCTCTCTCTCTCTCTCTCTCTCTCTGTACCTTGAATTAAACGTTTAGTTTTAGTAAATTTGGGTTTGTTTATGGTAGAAATAGTCTATTGTTTTCCAAAAGTTAGTTATGAATTTTTTGTCATTTGTTGTTGTTGTTAGGTGCCATGGAATCCTGTCCAACTCATAGCAGCCTTCATAGAGTTTTCAAAGACTGATTGTTTTGAAAGGGGCTACCATGTCCTTCTCCCACTTCTGTGGTGCTGGGGATTTAACCCAGGTCCTCAGAGAGTGCAGAGGCACTCTACCAATTGAGCTAAACCCCAGTCTTTTTCACCATTGTTGTTGTTGTTGTTAGGTACCCTTGAGTCCCGTATCAGACTCATAACGACCCTGTGTACAATAGGTGAAACATAATTGTCAGTGCTTCTCTGCTGTTTATAAGGTTTTCAATGGTGCATTGATTTTTGGCAGTGGGTCGTTGGGTCCATCTCCCAAGCCCACAGCACCTGGTGTTCCCAGGCAGTCTCCCATCCAAGTACTAACCAGGCCAGACCCTGTTTAGCTTCCGAGATCTGATGCCACTGGGCTATGGCTGCAGGCTTTTCACCATTAGTGGTTAGAATTCTCATTTTGGATAAAACTGCCATACAACCCAGCTATACCACTACTGGGAATATACCAAAAGGAAGACAAGTCATCATACAACAGAGAAACCTCCATCTCTATACTCAACGCAGCTCTCTTCACAATACCAAGGATATGGAACCAACCAAAGTGCCCATCAACAGAAGAATGTGTTGGGGATTTTTAAAGCACCCCATAAATAGGGTCCCTCTAACCAGCATGAGGGGTTAACACTCAGGCTACATTCTACTCACTCCTTTATCCCCTCTTCCACAGAGTGAGCAAAGATGGCCCCTGACCAACCTGACCAGCCTCGACCACCTCAATTTTGATTGGCTATCCCTAGCACCTCAGTTAAAAACTGCCCCTATCTGGCAGGTATGACAGTTTACCTGCTGTACCTGTCAGGAATGTTCCCTGATTGGCTAACCCCGGTACACACCCCTTCCCAGGAGCCTATATAAGCAAGCTCCTGGACCCCACCTGGACCCTCTTGTTTTCACCTGCTACGGGACCCCATCACCTTGACCCAGCATTCCCCAAAACTGTGGAAGACCACCTAGAAAGCTGACAAGTCAAGACCAGGGGCTCTGAAGCGCCAAAGGCTACAAGCAAACCACGAAGAGCCTCCCAATTCCTCCCACCCTTGGGAAGGAGGGAGGCAGAGAAGGCGAGCTGCAAGAGTCAAGACCACCGGACCTCCAGCCCAGCAGAATACCATCTGCTTGTAGCTGTGCCTTTAAGGCTGAGCTGTACCATCAGTGAGCCTGCAGCATTCTATGCTGCAGGCTTACAGCCAGCACTTGAGCACTTGACAGGGGCTACTTGCTGGTTGCACCCCACTTGGGGAGTAACCCAAAAAACTTTCCCTCTCCTGTTTCCTGCAGAAGGTCTCCCAAGGTCCTTCTTTGGCGCCTCCGGCCACCACACCAACCTGGTCCAGTGGGTCCCCGATACCCACTTGGTGTCAGGGCAAGGCTCTGACCTCTGCCAGGCCTCAGCTGAACCCCGACAAGAATGGATAAAAAAATTATGGTACCTATACACAGTGGAATGTTACTCAGCAATAAAAAATGGAATAATGTCATTTGCAGCAAAATGGATGGAACTGGAGAATCATATTAAGGGAACAAACACAAGCTCAAAAAGAAAATTACCCTATGTTCTCACTCATATGTGGGAGCTGAATCTTATTTAAAGGAAGAAAAATCCTATATATAAGTTGATATATAAAAATGCACAGTTAAACTTAGCAAAAAAGGGACAATATAAAGAGTAGAAAGGAGGGAGGGAACTAGCAAAGGGAAGTGAAGATTGCGGCAGGTGGGATAGGGAGGAGAGTCAATGTAGAGGGATAAAAAGGGAGAGGATAACCTCAGTGTAAACAATGCAACTTCATAAGTACATGGGAAAAATAGAGGAACATAACCCAAATATGCATGAGTTTTAGTACATATTAGTCAAAAGTTTCCATAAACCTCATAAGTCAATAAAAGTATAGCCAAAAGTGATGTAATGGTTGCATAATGGAAAAAGCAAATGCCATATTACTCTGTATCCTACCAACATTTACTAATAAAGTGAAAAAAGAAGGAATTCTCATTTTGGTAGTTATCTAACAGAATGTAACTTGTTATCCATAGCAACAAATTTTTCTTTGTCACAGGACCCAGAATTAAAATGTCAGACCCTTTATGGAAATATGTATTATATAAATATATAGTTGGTCTAGAGATAAATAGATATCCTTCTTAAATCCATGTACAGTTTACTAGATTTCCTTTTAAATTCCACGCATAAGTTATTCCTATTACACTTAAAACTAGAATTTTTTTTAATTTAAGATAATCCAAAGTGGTGTTTGGCACTTAATTGACATATATACACCTATATTCACAATGAATTGACACAGAGCATAATGGGTAGATGGATACATAGATAGGTAAATAGAGGAAACAAAAGAAGAAAAGGGAACAAAGAATTTTCATGATAAGCTTATAAATAAATGCTGTCATTTCTTGGAATCCATTTAAATTATTAAAAAGCTGAGGTTTAAAAAGCACTCAAGATCTAAAGTGTAAATTAAATGATTAATCCACTGAATGCTCATTTAAATATTTTCCTTCTCATCAACAATTGATTTACTGCAATTTTCCAGCATTAAAATTCACTTTATAGTCTATTAAATGTATTTTTATTTTCCAAAATTTGAATGTTCTACTGGGAAAACTTGAGAATAAGAGTAAATATGATCAGTCCTTGAGTAATGTTTGTTTTGAAAATGCAAAGCTCAAGGTAATTGTTGTATTAGGGAAATTTTTGAATATAATGTAAATTTTTGAATATAATTTTTATTTGCTTATGCATGACTTTATCTACAGAAAATATTGCATGAAAGTTTAAAAAAAATACTTTATCCAGCTGAACTGACCTGAATAGGAATACATGGACTGCATACAAACACACTTTAAATAACTACTGACTCTCACTTGGTCTGGGGTTTAGCTCAATTTTTAGCATACAGCTCTGCACTTGCTGAGTTCCAAAAACAACCCCAAAACAATCAGCCATTGAAAACCCTATGGATAGCAGAGAAGAACTGACATAGTGCTGGGCATGGAACAGTGTTAGGTAGTGTTTAGTTCTGTTGTACATAGGATTGATATGAGTTGGACACAACTTGACAGCACCTAACAACAACTCTCACTTAATACATGTGTTAAACGATAAGATTTTTTTCCTTTGCTATTTGGTGCATTTGTAAACTTTCTAATAAAAAATATTCCTCACTTCTCAGCCTTTTGGCTAAGATCAAGTGTAAAAAATATATACTCATTCATCACTTCCAGGAATAAGGAGAAGCTTGAAATGATAAAGCATTTTAACTGAAACAAGAGAACATGTGATATATCCTGAGCAACAGATTTAAAGGCATTCACATTGCTAACCATCAGAGAAAGAAAAGGGAAATAAAAGGAAGGTCTATGGCTGGAATGGCATTAAGTGCTAGAAAGACAGTAAGACTAAGGCCTGAAAATGAATGCAAAACAGAAATATTGTTAAGAACATGGATTAAAGACCTATGGCAAGAAAATTGGAAACACTCTTTCTTAACAATCAGAGAAATCACTATGTACATATGTAGACTTTAAACATAAATCAATAGATCCTGCAGGAGTGATTTCTTTTAGTGATAACAGGGCTGTATTTGGTGATTTCAAACACGAAGAAAATTCCCAAAGGCTTCAGCTGTTGGATGAAACCATAAATATGAATAAGACAGCTACAAATATTCCCAGTGAAAACACAAAAATGAATTGAAGAAAAGGGCTATACTTTAGAATTAATTATCTGTTTTGAAAAAAGGTATCTATTGTAATTGTATGCCTGGAAAGACCTACATCTCAAAGGCAAAAAAAATATGCCCCAGGATTTAGGGTGTGAATCATATAGTTGATGTTTGGGTCAAGTACAAGGAGTCACATTTATCCATATGTAATATTACAACCTTCCATCTGACTTCAGATAGTGGTCTTTTCTCTACTTAAGTTGCAACCTTTCCAATGCCCACTTCCACACACAAACATCAGGTCATTTTAAAAATAAAGTGTCATATTTATTGTAGTAATTATGTATATCTTAGCTATTTAACATGTATAAAACTGTTATGATTTTTATTTAGTTTCATTTATTAATATTTCACCAATGAAGATTTTTAAGAAATGTATCCCATTTTACCCATAAACCCTGTAGTGTCTGTTGCACAATTTTACATAACACTTTCATTTTAAAGAATATATTTATGGTTTTATGACAGAAATTACTCAATTACCCTTGAAAGAAGGCTCCTGGCTTTCTGAAAACACAACTGCATTGGTCAGCTTTCTGTCACTGCAACAAATTTACCTGAGAAAACCAACTTACAATGAGGAAAAGTTTATTTTGTCTCACAGTTTCAGAGGTTTCAGCCCATGGTTGCTTGGCCTGTTGATTTGTAGTCTGCAGTAAGGCAGAACATCATGATGGGAGTTCATGGCAGAAACTCACCTGATAGCAGCTGGGAAGTAAAAGAGACAGACAGGAAAGGGTCAGAGTCCCAATATCTCTTTCGAGGGCATGCCCTCAATGACCAAATTTCCTTCCATTAAGCACCACCTTCTAAAGGTTCCACCACTTCCTAATAGTGCCATAGATTGGGTAACAATAATTTAGAGGGGCCTATGGGGGTCACTTATCCAAACCACAGCACAACTTACCTGCATATGACAGGATATCAACTATTCAGAAAGTTTATAGTAAATAAGATTCATGGTTTTGTTAATAATGGGAGAAAAGAGAAAGACAGAACAAAGATTTTATCTCTAACCTGACAACTCTCACATTTATATATCAAGTTCTTCGAACTCCAGACTCATTTAATCAACAGCATACTACACATTTCCACTTGGACTTTCTGCAGTCATCTCAACTGTACTGAAGATGTCTATACTGGTTACTTTTCCCATTGCTGTGACACAATACCTGACAGAAAGAGTTAAGCAGAAATGAGAGGTTTATTTAGTTTACAGTTAAGAAGATCTCAGTCATAATGGCAAGGAGGCACAGAGGAGCAGCTGGCAGCAAGGCCTTTGGCACAGGACTTCACATCATGGCATCAGGTATCAGAGCGAGAGCTTCCAGAACTAGGGACCCATGTAAAACCTCTGAAGACCCACCCAAGTGACCTGCTTCCACCAACTAGGTCCCCCCCCCCAGAGTTCCACAGCCCCCTCTTATAGTGCCAGCACCTGGTGACCAAGCATTGAAACACATGACCCCTAGGGGACATTTTAGACTCAAACCATAACAATGTCTAAAACTGAACTCTGTCTTCTCTTTGAAAACTGTTCCTTCTCTAGTTTTGACTAGCTTGGTAAAGTGCCTCCCTGTTCTGGCTCTTTCTCATACTCAATGCTGAACCTTGATTATCCTGAATAACTCCCCTACACATACCGACTACAACCAAGCCATCAACAGGCCTGTCTATTCTGCCTCCCAAATGCATTTCCACTCTCTACCTTCTCTCTGCTCCACTGCTATCACCAGGTCTATATCTCCTTGGGATATACTCTCAGTTGTACCCCTGGTATGTGTTCATTCCAGAGTAACAAAGGTATTTTGTGGGGTAGGCAAGGATCAGGTTACTCCTCTGACTAAATAGAGCGATTACTCTTGATGTCAGTTTTTATAATCCACTATGTTCTTTATAGCCTGCAGCTGTAGCCCTGTGGCATCTGATCCTGACAGATCTTGGAAGCTAAGCAGGGCTGGGCCTGGTTAGTACTTAGATGGGAGACCGCCTGGGAGCACCAGGTGCTGTAGGCTTGGGAGATGGACCCGGCAACCCACTCCCCAAAATCAATCTGCCATTGAAAACCCTATGAACAGCAGAGAAGCACTGACAATAGTGTTTTTCCTATTGTACAAAGGGTCACTATGAATCAGATACCGACTCGATGGCAACTAACAACAACAACAACATGTTCTTTATGTTTGGCCCAAGACCACCTATTAAATCTCATTTTGTACTATTTTTGCCCCACATCCCCATTCCCTGCATCCTGCAACCTGGCATAATGGATCCAAGTCCTTTCTTGCCACACACCTTCACACGTACTATTTCTCTTCTTTATTCTTCTTGTTTAATTTCTATTCAGTCTTTAGATCTCAGGCAAATTTCACTTTGTTGGAAATGCTTTTTTACCTCCTAATATACACTAGGACTCCTTACATTCACTTACCAATTGAGATATTTTTACTCACAACACCTCTGACACCAAAGTAAGGTTGCTTTCCTCCTGACACAAACCAATTCTGACATGGGCTGGAAGTCTTATAATTGTTCAATCCAGCAGCAGTAGGAGAGCAAGCATTAGGTGCCACAGGTTTAAGGGCTCTGTTCCACAGGGCTGCCCTCACTTCAAGTTACAAGAGTCAAGTACCTGGGTTAGCCATTCTCCTATCTAATCTGGCCACAAGGTTAAGGCCTCCAACCATCCACTCCTCAGGTTTGATAATTTGCTACAATAATTCATAAAACTCAGGAAACCACTTTACTTACTATTACTGGTATGGTGTAAAGGGTCCAATTCAGAATCAGCCAAGTGGAAGAGATGCATATGACAAGGTATGAGGGAGGTAAGCATAGTTTCCAAGCATTACTGGGGCATGCCACCATCCCATGACCTTGATATGTTTGCCAACCTGGAAGCTTTCCAAACCAATATGGTTTTTAAGAGCGGTTTCATTAAGTAGGAATGATTGATTAAACCACCAGCAGCTGGTGATTAATTCAATATTCAGCTCTTCTCCACTCCCTGAAGGTTAGGAGTTGGGACTGAAAGTTTCAAACTTCTCCAGCCCCCATCCTGAAACTAGGACCTGTCATGTGTTGCCTTGTTAGAACAAATGGTGCTCCTATGACCCACACCCTTGGGAAATCCCAAAGGTTTTAGGAATTCTGTGCCAGGAACTAGAGACAAAGACCAAACAACTTTCTATCAAACCACACTTACCTTATAATCATTTTCCTTTTTAAGACTTCTCACAGTTCAGTCACTTATTTGTTTATTGACTTGTGTAATTATTTGTTAAGTTCTCTATTTCCCACCAAATTACAAATTCCACAAAGTCAGAAAGCATCTCTACTTTAGGTAAAACATTGCATAACATATTAGGTAAAATTGCATAACATAGGTAAAACATTGCATAACATAACATTAAAAATATTGAAGAATGAATGAGTCCCTTCAGAAAATGTTGATCAAATATTACATTTTGGATGTTGAATTAGATTCTAGGAATCCAAGAGCACATAATCTTTTGTAGAAGACATACTCATGCAATGATAACAATAGCAATAATTAACATTGTGACTATTTGTGACTTACTTTTATGACAACTGTATGAAGTTGATATAATTATTATCCCCACGTAATAGATGAGAAAACTGAGACTTAGCAAGGTCATGCAATTTGTCCAAGGTTATACAGCCAGTCAGTAGCAGAATTTTAATACCATATGCTGTACATACTCTCTACAGAGTAGTTAGGAAGGAGCTACTCCTCAGTGGGACTTGGAAAACATTTCACTGAGAAGTGGCAGCTGATCTGAATCTTAAAGAATGTGTCAGACATTTCTAGATAGAAAATAGGGTGAAGGCATACCCGGAAGAAGGAAAAAGCATGTGCAAATGTGCAGAAGGGCATGGCATGTTTGTGGTAGGGAAAGGAGTTCAGAAGAACTGAAGTGCTAAAATTACATTGCAGAAAGTACGCGGAAAGGAGGAAAGAAAAATAGATTAGGACCAATCTGGGAAATTTTGGTGTTAAATCTAATGTGAGCAAATCAGTGGTGGCTTTGATGTTTAAAAAAAAAAGAGTAAAATAAAAAATATTTCACATAACCTTCTACATTTTCAATTCTTAGTTCTTTAAGACTCTATCAATGAAAACCCCAAGTGCCTGACTTAGAAACATAGAGATAATTAAAAACAAAAAGGTAGGAATTTGCAGTTTAACCCAACAGCTCCCTTCCTCTTCCTTTCATGTACTGCCTGGACACTGCAGTCCTAGCCAACCAGTGTGGCTGAGCAAGAGTCCATCTCACCATAAGAGAGCCACAGTGGCCCAGAGTAGGATTTAGGGGCAGGACCAGGGTGAGAAGAGTGTCCTCCCTCCCAAGGAAGCAACCTAGTGTGATGTGTTGGCACTCATGCAGGATGACAAGAGCACTCACGTGGGCAAGTGGCCAGGCACTGGTGATGGAGCCTGAGCATGTCCATGGAGGCATGGCACAGGGACGGACAGCAAAGTCATGGCGGAGAAGGAAAGCACCATATGGAGGGTGCCTGGCCCAGGGTGCCAAAGCCCAAGCAGGATGAGGAAGGCTTTTGGGTGGGAAAGATGGCCTGCTACAGTGAATTGGAGCCTGAGTCACTTCAGGAGGATGCTTGGGTGTGGGAGTGGCCCAGGGCAGAGCCCAAGGGGAGTGAGGAAGTTTTCTATGTGGCAAGAAGGGGTCCACATGGGGCAGTGGCAGTGGGGTATGGCAGCATCCCAGCATGAAACTTAAAACTTTAATGCCATGAGGATATCCCTGTGAGGAAAGGAATAGTAGCAGGGATAGGAATGAGTTACACATGTGGAAAGTGATCAGTAAGTACAGTGTATGAAGAGTAAGCCTGCAGCCATACCACTATGGCCTCCAATCCTGTCAGATCTTGGAAGCTAAGCAGGGTGGAGCCTGGTTAGTACTTGGAGGGAGACCACTTGGGAACACAAGATGCTGTAGGCTTGGACCCGGCAACCCACTCCCCAAAAACAATCAGCTATTGAAACCCTTATGAATAGCAGAGAAGCACAACAATAGTGCTGGGTATGGCACAGTGTCAGGTAGTGTTTCATCTGTGTACACTCAGCCCCTAATAACAACAAAGCATTGTCATTATGGGCTGGGTTTTAGTTCAGTTGGTAGAGTGCTTGCTCTGTGTGCCCTGAAGCCCTGGGTTTGATACCCAGCCCCACAGAAATGGGAGAAGGCCCACTCCCAAACAATCAGCCACTAAAAATCCTATGAAAGGCAGAGAAGCACTGACATTGTGCCAGGCATGGCAGAGTGTCAGGGAGTGTTTTGTTCTGTTGTATATTGGGTTGCTATGACTAGGACCTCATTTGATGGCACCTAACAACAAGAAGCATTGTCATTGGGTTTTGTTTTGTTTTTTTAAATAGTAATCATTCATGTTAGTCAAAAGAGGGGAGTGTTTAGCCATTTGTGTGGTCATGTAGTGGCCTTATCTGTGGCTTGTGCTAAGACTGGTAATGTTCTGTCAAGAAACATATGGCCTGGCTGTCATCTGGGCCAATTTGTCACCTGAAAAGTAGGAGATGAGTCGTCTTATAAGTGGCAGGTGTAGAATAAACAAAGGAAGCAATCACTGACAACCTGTCATCAGAAGATGAGCCCAAAATTAAAAAGAAAACATGGGACCAAGTAGTAGTAGTAATAATAATAATAATAATAATAATAATAATATAATAATATGCTAGGCCAAAATAACTATATATGCTAACTGGCTCCCAATTCTAAGGGCTGTTCTGAGGGCTTTACATATAGTAAACATTTTTAATTCTCAAAGTTACACAATAAACTAGCTAATATTATTAGCTCCATTTACAGATTAGAAAATTGAGAGGCACAGAGATTAATTACTCAACATTACCCAGCTAGTAAATAGCAAAGTCAGGATCACTATATCACAGAGTGATAGATTTACACATTCAGTGGCTAAACATTGAATGAAGTGCTTCCATATAAAGTATTATCTGAATATTACAGGGAATCAGACATAATATCCTCTAAAATATCCCTTAATAGCTCTTCCAACTTGGCTACTTTTTTCAATTTCTTGCCCTATCCCCACATTTTCAGAGGATATAATCAAGACTTATAGTTCATAAGGATCAGTAATGTACTTCCTTTTGTCTTTGACTTACCCATAACCCAGTCCATTCTCTTCTTTCATTATTCTTCTATGCTTACATTGTTTTCTTTTTTGTTTTTTGAACTCTGTTTTCCCCATATATACTCTAGGTGTTGCCTGTTTATATATCTGACTTAGGAGACTATTTTTACTTAGGCTTTTGGCTGTCTAGTATCTTGATTTCCTTTCAGGGAATTACTCCTATCAAGTAGTGTGTGATAAATGTTTAACAGCTGGTTGCTCAGGCAGGGAGTGGACACACACACACACACACACACACACACACACACAATTTTATTATTAATTTTACCCATAACAAGAATATGTAGCAATTTATAAATCATAATAAAATATATTTTCCTACCTCTTTATTTTATATTCCATATGGTCAATTCTCATACAATGGTTTTGTTGATTTTTGCCACACTCTTTTAGCCAAACTATAATTGCACTTGATGAAAGAGCAGTTTCCACTCAGTTTCATTGGTATTTTCATTTATGTTAATAATTAAGGCAAAATAAAGCAAAAAGGTCATTATGTCAGAACTCTCTTGTTCATCAGTGACATAAACAAGTTCTTTGCTAAGTCAGATAATAGTTTTTGAATACTGAAAGACTATTTCCTCTTTCTTGCACCATTCACAATGTGATTGGCTACAGATATGACACAGTTTTAGGTTTAATCTGCATGATTTACATTTCTCTGTCACTTTCTCAAATCCAGACAAATGACAAAGTGGTAAATAAATCAAGTCCTATTTCATAGCACTTATGAATTTCTATGGTGTATACTCAGCCATCCTGACTGATTTCAAACTTCCAAGATGAGACTGAACATGAACACAAAGCTGGGAAGACATGTGCAACAGTACACCAATGTGTCATAGTTCTATATAGTCATAATAAATGCAAATAACCTCAAAAACATAACAGTAAACTAATTAGTAAGTGATGCTTTAGCACTTAATACCTTTGTTTTTAAAATAATTTAATTATAAATTAATTTAATTCTAAATAATAGCTATATTTAACGTCTGACTTACAAAACTCCTAAAAATTTAACAGTTGGCTTTTGTGAGCCAATACAAGCCAGACCTAGTGTATCACTGCTCCTGCTTCACTGTGTGTGGTCCTGGGTAGGAGGAACCATCTTCCATAAAGAAAATCAAAGGAAACAAGCCTCCTCTGCACCCAGATCAGACAAGGGACAGCCCTGTGATGCAATCTTGGATAGTTGTATGATTTTTTTCAGAGTCTCTCACTCTGGATTGAGTCATAGAGGGAGGGAAGAAACAGTTAAAAGATCCTTCACCCATTATGCTGGCAGGTGCTAATCAAACTTCTCCTAATAGGGTACTTTGCGGGTTTCTCACTCTGCTATCTGGACATCCCTTGACTCTTGCCAGTTTCTGCACCAATTCTTGAGCCTGTGGTCCTTCCATGTTCTAATCCATAATCTATATTTTGCTTAGAGCATATTTCTATTGCTCACAATCAATAAATCTAACAATTATTATATGAACTCTTCAGGAGCAGAAATGAGATCATCTTCCTTTTTCTAAGCCTTGCACATTACATAGTTCTGGCAGTAGGTGAGGGCTCAATAAATGTTTGCTAACATGAACATATAAACAAATTGTATAGTTAGGATGACATTAATAATTATATAGATCATATATAGCCCTGACATAATTTAAAACTTGTTGTCGTTGTTAGGTGCCGTCGAGTCGAGTCTGACTCATAGCGACCCTATGTACAGCAGATCGAAACACTTGCCGATTCTGTGCCAGGCAAACAATCTTATTTATGTTTAAGCCCATTGTTGCAGACACTGTGTCAATCCATCTGGTGGAGGGTTTTCCTCTTTTCCGTTGACCTGCCACTCTTCCAAACATGATGTCCTTCTTCAGGGATTGTTCTCTCCTGACTACATGTCCGAAATATGTAAGACGCAGTTTGGCCATTTTTGCTTCCAAGGAGCACTCTGGTTGTACCTCTTCTAGGACAGATCTGTTGGTTCTTTTGGCAGTCCATGGT
>VMDO01030406.1:0-21361 GCA_007922755.1 Pedetes capensis | reverse complement strand
ATCTCAATTGCATCACTTGTGAGATGGGAGAGTTGCTGATTGCACTTATTACATGGGATTGTGGTGAAGATTAAATGACATAAAGGATGAAATATTTTAGCATGTCTTCTGGTATAAAGTCAGTGCCCAACAAATGGCACCTAGTCTGTGATTGACAGAGTGTGTGTGTGTGTGTGTGTGTGTGTGTGTGTGTGTGTGTGTGTGTACGTATATGTATATATACAAGCATCCAAGTTATTTTAAGTCTGTCCAACTCCAAATTGGTACTGGTTTGGGAATTTAGCAGACTGGCGGCACACACACAAAAATAAGATGCCTGTGTATTTGCTTTCCTTCTATTATTAAAGATTCCATTTAAAACCTAATCCTGATTTTAAAAATACTGAACATAAGTGTGGTACACAACTTTAATCCCAGTGACGCAGGAGGCTGAGGCAGGAGGATTGTGAGTGTGAGGCCAGAGGCAGCCTGCGCAACTCAGTGAGACCCTGTCTCAAAATAAAGGAGCTGGGTGTGGCTCAGTGGTGGAGGACTTGATTATTAGCATGGCGAGGCCCTCGGTTCAACACTTCAACAAAGTACTAAACGTACAACTGGATTGTGTTAACGTCTAGGTCTAGGTTCCATAATAAGGGAATACCGTCAGCCAATAGGCAGCTCACATGGAGAAGCCAGCCACACTACGTCCCACAGGTGATTGACATCCAGAGCTCACGTCCCCATTACCTGTGTGCTCTTTCCCTCCTCTTCCTCCCCATTGTTGTTGTTGTTGTTAGGTGCCGTCGAGTCGGTATCTGACTCATAGTGACCCTCTGTACAACAGGGGAAACACTATTGTCAGTGCTTCTCTGCTGTTCATAGGGTTTTCAATGGCAGATTGATTTTTGGGAGTGGGTTGCCAGGTCCTTCTCCCAAGTCTACAGCTTCTGGTGTTCCCAGGCGGTCTCCCGTCCAGGTACTAACCAGGCCCAACCCTGCTTAGCTTCCGAGATCTGATGGGATCGGATGCCACAGGGCTACCGCTGCAGACCTTCTTCCCCATAGGTTGCTAGAAAGCCAGCCACTGCCAGGACCCGCCTTCCCCCAGCTCTGTAGTTCCAGGGTGGGGTCTCTGTTAGCTTAAGGGGAGTGTGAAAGGAAACGTTTCTCTGTACCTTCACTTTCCCTCCAGGGTTTACATGGAAAAAGAGAAGGCGTGTCCTTTTTGCCATTGTTGCTGGGATTTAAAACATTAAAAAGCTCAAACTGGAGCGTAGAGCATTTTCCCACAATAACCACGTTATATATAGTGCCTTGGTTCTATGCTACTGTTGTTTATTTATTTATTTTATGGTACTGGAGGCTGAACCCAGGGCCTTACACATACTAAGCTAAGCACACTGTCTCTGGCCTCCAACTTGCCATCCTCCTGCCTCCACCTGCCGAGTCTCTGGGATTGCAGGCCTGTGCCACCATACTCTGTGGTACTACTACTAAAGCAAAATACTTTGCCTATGATCCCTGGGCTGGCCTGGGCTGGCCAGACTGCTAAATGCAACACAATTTCAGTGAAAAAGTGTGTTCAGAAGTCACAAGAATGAGTTGGGAAGATCCATATTCAGCATACAACCTATCCGCAAGCCGAGGGCTGCCTCCTTCCCGCTAGGTTTGACAGGTTCACGAGGGCACAATCCATGTCGTGAATGGCAACATCAAGCATCAGGGTCCTTCGTTTGGTGGTCCAGTGCCTTTCATTGCTGTTCGGATGGGACACCTGAGCCCAGTTCTCTAATACCAGGAAAGGTGGATGCTGACCTCAGAGAATTCTGTGAGGAAAAAAAGGCCTGCTTCTTGTTGATAATGTGGCATTGAGTTGGGTCCGACTCATAGCAACCCTATGTGCAGCAGAATGAAATGCTCCCTGATTCTGTGCCAGGCACACGATCTTATTTATGTTTAAGCCCCTTGTTGCAGACACTGTGTCTGTCCATCTAGTTGAGGGTTTTTTCCTTTGTTTTCGTTGACCTGCCACTCTCCCAAACATGATGTCCTTCTCCAGGGATTGGTCCCTCCTGACTGTTGTTGTTGTTGTTAGGTGCCGTCGAGTCGGTATCCGACTCATAGTGACCCTCATAGGGTTTTCAATGGCTGAGTGCTTCGGGATTGCCTTGGGAGTGGATTGCCAGGTCCTTCTCCCATTTTTGTGGTGCTGGGAATTGAACTCAGGTCCTCAGAGACTGCAGCGCAGCGCTCTACCCACTGAGCTAAATCCCAGCCCCACCCTCCTGACTACATGTCCAAAATACATGTTGTTGTTGTTGTTGTTAGGTGCCATTGAGTCGGTATCCGACTCATAGTGACCCTCTGTACAACAGGGGAAACACTATTGTCAGTGCTTCTCTGCTGTTCATAGGGTTTTCAATGGCAGATTGATTTTTGGGAGGGGGTTGTCAGGTCCTTCTCCCAAGCCTATAGCTCCTGGTGTTCCCAGGCGGTCTCCCATCCAGGTACTAACCAGGCCCGACCCTGCTTAGCTTCCGAGATCTGGCAGGATCGGATGCCACAGGGCTACAGTTGCAGGCAAAATACATGTAGCCACTTTTTAACAAAAGTTCCTTCTCTTCCCCTCTCACTGGTGAGTCCAGAGTCTATTCCTTTTACTTGGCTTTGCACGTTTTCATAAGAGTCTATTTTTAACGCTTCTATATTTTAAAAAATGCAAAGTTCCTGCCAAAAGAAACCAGAAAACGGTTACCGCTCATTTCTTCTGGCTGACACACCTTGTCTGCAAATGGCAGCTTCTCCCTCAGGAGGAAATCTTTTCCAACTAATAAGCCTTTATGTCTTCCAAAGGCTCGCGCCAAGCTGTGAAAATCACCAGCTTCGCTGCCATTGCGGCGACGCTTTGGCAGTTGGGCTGACGGGTGCGAGCGGGCAGCAGCTGCCCTGACGTTAGCTAACCATCCCACATCTTCAGTCTGTTTCCTCGCAGTCACTATCCAAAGTACACAAGCAAGAGTGGCTCACCTAACTGGAATGGCTCACGTTACCAATTATGGTTAACCCTAAAGCACATAACCAATAAGACAGCGCAGATGTACTGTCAGGAAGAAATCTGGGCCTCAACGAGTCTGCACGGCTGGGCAGAAAACTGTCCTTGCCACCCGGCTCACAATGGAGTTTCTCCCTCCCTGTCACCTCCAAGTTTCTTTACTCCCACTCTGTCCCCATGCCTTCTCTATAACAATAGGTCACTGCTTTCTGTTCATTAAATCTCCTTGGATGAAACCCTCTGACGTACACATACCTTCTTAATTCCTTAGACTCTGACACTCTCTGATAGAGAGCTCCCTTGTAAGAAATCTCTTGAATCATCTCCAAGGGGTCTTCTAGAGCCAAAAACTTGGGAGATGGAACGAAGAACCGAAGACCTCCCTTTTATCTCAGTAGGATCCTGGAGAAAATCCCGATTTTCCCTGCATTTTCCCTTAAAGTCTAGGGGAGCCCACTTCTTGCGGCATGTCACAGAAGCATATCACTGGAATGGGCTAACAGATATAAAGTACCAGGGACACATTCAAAGAAGCATTTAGTGTTCTTTTAACATATTATTTTTTTTTTTAATGTGCATTTAGTGGCTTCCTCTCCCATTTACTTAAAGAGGGTTACTTTGCAAGATATTCAATTTTAGGTAATTTCTGAAGTACAGTGAACTTTGAATACCCACTGTTTATCTGGATTTTCTGAAATGCCGAAAAGTACAATATGTTTTGATACGAAATTGTTTATGTGGAAATACATACAAAAGAAATGACAATGTCACATATTTTTTTAGTCCCCTATGATCAGGAAAGAAATAGGAACAGAGGGCAAAACTTAACAATTCTTTGGATAATTGATAATAACTTGAGCAAATTAATAATTTCCTCTTGAATTAATGGCTTTAACACTGTGAGCAGAGTGGACTCTTTGGTAATTTCTGGGAAATGGTTTCTGTTTCAGTGACAAGTATAGTTTCAACTATAGTAGAGCTAAAGATTTATTATAACCTGGGGAAAATAGTATATTGGGGGGAAAAAAGAGGCAACTGCTCTCAAAAGTAATACTAGTAATACAGCTTATGAACAGAGTTTTAAATACACTAGTTTGAGGCTTAAGAAGACAACACAGTGAAAATTTGAAGATCAACCACAATGCAATGTAGTGCCATTCAATTTCTATCATGTTACCTTAAGAAGCTTAAGAAATCATCTGGAAACTGTATTTACAGCTCAAAAGGCTATGCTGAAGCTCCTACAGGTAGGATATCTATGTATTGTTTACTAAGTCAGTGTCTGCACCTGGGACAGACAATGAAGTTATTACATCATCTAAAGCAGAGGAATTGTGCCATGCCAGCTATCAGAATTTTATGATTCATGGATTTCAACAATCACAGAAAATAAAGTTACATCATTTCCAACCACCTCCCTGTGTTCCTCAAGTGCATCAAGCTTTCACACAGCCAAAGTGAGGGCTAGCACAGGCACATGTTTTGTTACTTACTGCATATGCTCAGTTTATTAAGGGAGGAGTTGTGAGCTGTGAATGATCCACCCCCAACTCCTTTTTCTCGAGGCGAAACAACTAGAACAACAAAAACTCGGATACTGTGGCCCACACCTGTAATCCCAGTGACTTTGGCAGTTGAGGCAGGAGAATCACAAGTTCAAGGCCAGAGGCAGCCTGAGCAGCTCAGTGAGATCCGGTTTCAAAATAAAACATAAAAAGGGCGCTAGAGGTGCAGCTCAGTGGTAGAGCATTTGCAAATTCATGCATGAGGCCGGGGTTCAACCCCCCTGTACTGCCACCCCCCCCCCAGATCTCTAAAACAAACAAAAAACCACCACCATCACAAAACCAATAATAAAAAAGGCCTAGGAATTAGTTGAAAAAAATCTGATTAGCTGTTGTCTGCTCTTAGAGGTTACTATTCAAGTATGTACTAACCACTCAACTGCCTAACTTAAAATCGTATAATCATTCCAAAGCACATGTACCTCATACTGTCTCCTTTATCAATCACTAGCAACAGCCTTGGGAAAAAATAAGATTCACTCAAACCTCTTCTCAGTGATCCAAAGCCTCCCAAATCTTGAGGGAAAAACCCTTCTTTGATGGGAGATGTGAAAACACAGTTGCTGCCTTAGCACTGTCCTTTCCAGAAGTAGCCCACCATCTCTGAACAAGGAGGTGGCCAACTGTCCCTAGGGAAGTGTGGTTATTGAGGTAGTTCTCACAGAAGCCTTAATAAATAACACACACACACACACACACACACACACACACACGCACGCACGGTCTTCCCTTGCCGCCTTACGGGGCAGTTTCCAAAGCTGGCGAGCCCATTCCTTCGCCTCGCGCTGGGGGCGGGGCGGGAGCAGCGGCGAGAGCAGCTTTTCCAAGGCTGCTTCCTAAGACAGGCAGGCCCTGGGGTCGCCCTCCGCGCCAGTCTCAAACTGGCTGTGTCTGCAGACCAAACTGGAGAGGAGCCAGCTGGGCTCCTCGGTCTGATGGACGCACATCCACCCGTATTTCACCCGGAGACCAGTCCCCGGGCTTGGCGCCTCCAGGCCTGCGACGAGCGCAAGACGTGGCTGAGCAGGGCAGACAGCCGGCCGAGTCCAGAGAGACCCAAGGGAGATTCGCTGCCTTCCCCTGCGCACTCTCGTCTGTCCCCAGCACCAGACCCAAAATCCCAAATCTCAGGTCGGGTTCGGTGTGGCCAAAGCCCTTTCTGAAGTGCAGACCACTCCCCATTCAGGATGCAGCCACCCAGTGTTAAGTAAGGGAAAACGCGGGAAGCCCCCAGAGTCCGGGCGGGGAGCTCTGCGCTCCGCGTTCTGCGCTCATCACCCCGGAGAGGACCAGCCCGGCAGCTCACAGAATCTGGCTCCGGTTAGCTGGACCCAGGCCCGGGACCCCGCGCCCCTAACAAAGCGTCTTCCAGGGGCTGCGGAGACGGAGCTGCGGGCCGAACACCAGCCAGTCTGGGAGCCGCGCCCACCGCGCTCGCGAGGTACTGGGGGCGCCAGCCCCCCACGTTACGCCCAGCCTTCCTGGGGAAGGCCCAGTGCGGGGCGAACCAATCCAGAGGGAGGCGGCGAGGCTGGGGTCGGGGCAGCGAGCGCGCGGGGCCGGGCTGGGCGGGTGGGACGGACCCCCTCCCGCCAGCCGCCGGGGATGAGGTCATCGCCCTCCCCAAATCCCCCCATCCCACCCCTGGCAGCCCCGCTTTCCCCGCTTTTCATGCGCGTGGGGCCATGGCGAAGCGAGGGATGAAAAGTCCACGGCGGCGGAGCATCCTCTCCAGCCCGACTCTGGGTTACAGCGGTGCAGGATCCCCACCCAGAACTCGGGATCCCCAGCCGGGGCTCAGGATCCCCACCCGGAGCTCAGCCTGCGCAGGATGCGCGCGATCGGCGGCCGCGACGGCGGGGTCTCGGGCGAGACAGTGGCGGGAGCCCGGGTCACCCGCGCCGCCCCACCCCCGCCGGGGCGCGCCCTCGCTCTCTCCGATTCAAATCTCTCCGCGGAGCCTACCTTACGCCTTCAGTCCTTGCTGGCTTCCCCGATCCCTGTCCGTGCAGTGCCGGCGGGCGGGCGGGGGCTGCGCCTCCTCCGGCCGCGCGCCGGGCAGGTAGCGCCGCTATATAGCGCCACGCAGCTGAGCTCGGGGAGTCTCGGGAGGCGGCTGCCCGCCGGCTTTCAAAATAAGAGTCCGGCGGCTGCGGGCCCTGCTGCAGCCAGCCCCTTCCGAGCCCAGGCAAGGAGGCGTGGCTGGGGCCCTGGGAAGCAGCCCCCAGGTTAGGGGTCCCGCCCCCTTCTCCAAACCCTACCCCGCCCTTTGTGTCTTTCTGGTCTCGGGACCCTTGCAGCAGGGAAGCCCAGTTGCAAGCCGGCTTTGCGGGACATTTCAAGAACTGTTAGCGGGAAAGAGTTTCAACTTTTCTGAGCTAATAGACACTGGCTGTACGTTATGGATGATTCTCTCCCAGTTTTTAATTGTTTTTTCTTTTACAGACAAAAAAGAGGTGTCCAATAAACAAGACGCCAGGATTTTCTAGAAGAAATGAAAGCTCCAAGAGAAATAAAAGAATCCAAAAAGGAGTAAAACTTGAGGAACTGAGGGTGGGGTGAGGGAGAGGCCGATCTCTGGGGAGGGATTTATAGGTACTCAAAAAATGATTGTGCAACATTTAAGTCGAAAAGCACACATCACCCCACGGTGGAAGGAAAAGGACAATTTCTTCTTCTCCATTAATTACTTTGTTCTGTGTATCGATGAACAAGTAAATTCAGGAGACCATAGAGTGCGAAGTGTAAGGTAGAAACACCGTCCCTATCCTGCCGTATTCTTTTAGCCCCAGACTACTGGAGGTCTTGAGCTGTGTCTACTTGGCAATTTCTGTTGTTAGGTGCCACCGAGTCCTGACTCATAGCGACCCCATAGGGGTTTTCAGTGACTGACTGTTTCGGGATTGCCTCGGAAATGGATTGCCACATCCTTTTCCCATTTTTGTGGTGCTGGGAATCCAACCTGGGACCTCAGAGACTGCAGAGCGGGGCTCTACCAACTGAGCTAAATCCCAGCCTGGCAATTTCTATAGAAGTGTTTTCAAGGAGTAAATGAACTCATTATTTCCAGGATTAATTTCATATATAAAAACTGTGACAGATTATGGATTTAGCCTTAAATCCTTATCACCCACTTCTCCTTTCAGCGCCTCAGCTAAAATCACCCTGGATCTGGGTATAATCCTATGTGTGCTGGGCTAGCACACTTATTGGTTATTTCTACCCCATTTCTCCTGCCAGTGTGTGGTCCTTGACCACTGGGACCAAATCTTTTACACATGTTGTTGTTGTTGTTAGGTGCCGTCGAGTCGGTATCCAACTCATAGCACCCTCATAGGGTTTTCAATGGCTGACTGTTTCCGGATTGTCTTGGGAGTGGATTGCCAGGTCCTTCTCCCATTTTTGCGGTGCTGGGAGAGACTGCAGCACAGCGCTCTACCAACTGAGCTAAATCCCAGCAATAGTAAGCTCTTAATAAAATGAATGAACGAATGAAAATACCTAACATTTATTGAACCTGTAAGAGTCCCAGTGCAGGTCATACCACACCACTAGGTGCCAGAGAGTAGGCAAGGACATGTGGCTGGGGCCCTGGCAGTTTCTGCAAAGTGGTCATGGAGTAAATGCCACTGAATGTCAACTAGATCTTAATAGCCAGTAGCGCTCTAGATTCCATGGTCTAGTAATTTTATTCTTCCTTTCATTATTATTTGCATAGGTTCTTTAGGTTCACAAAGCTAGGCCAGATACTTTCTTCTCTCCCCCTCACTCTCAAATAGCTTTATTGATTTTTAGATGAAAAATGATGTCTGTAAAATAGTCAAGCAATAAACCAAAAATGAAGGTCACCCTTTCATTTTACTCCCAAAGATAAACACTGTTAACTGCCTAGAGAATACTTTTCCAGACTTTTGTATATGTATTTAAATACATATTTAAAACATAGATTAGGTCATTGTTTGCATATGACTCTGTAACCTATTTAAAAAAAAAAAACACCCTAACAATATAGTGTAATCATCCTTCTAGCATAATACAAGCCATTATCATCTTCAATTTCAGGGGAGGTGACAGGCCAACATCTTTATTGGCCTGGGGAAAAATGTTTTAAAAAGAGAAAACTGCAGCATTTCAGTATTTAACTTTGCCTTTCTTTGCATTTGTAGATTGCTCATCCCCAGGTCAGGTGGCCATTAAGGAGCAGCAGTGACATCAGCTGGCTGACATCAGGTTTTCTCATTGGCTGTGGTGTGAGATTGTTGTTGTTGTTAGGTGCCATGGAGTCTAGTCCGACTCATAGCGACCCTCATAGGATTTTCAATGGCTGACTGTTTCGGGATTGCCTTGGGAGTGGGATGCCACGTCCTTCTCGTGGTGTGAGCACTAAAAGGAGAGTTAGGACTTTCAGTCTGTGTCACGAACTGGAGCTCTGAAGCTTTCTTATTTCCACAATAATGGGATTCATCTGATGAATTTTTAAATTACAGTTCTTACATTTGGTGGTTTTTTGAGATAAGCACAGAAAGAATGAGCAGATAAGCATATATATGTATAACTGCACTATCTCCAAAACACTCAGCATAGGTAAGAACAATTTATAAGGCAGACTCTATTAGGAAATCAAGTAAATGTCTTCTGATCTGTGCGCATTAGAAAAAACTATGGTACTACTACAAATCTACGTGGCCTTGACCAGGCTATTTTAATTCCAAAATTAAAACCAAAATCTCTATTTTTATTCCTTTTTATTGCATGTAGCAGTAAAAGACTGTTAACATGTCTTCAGGCATTTTGCTAAAAATAGTATTTTAATGAAAATCACCAAAACTTGAGATTTTTCTCAGAAAATTTTTGGGCTCTAGGTACTTTTCATACAGAGGCCTTTCTGTGTATTTCCTCAGCATGATCAGTGGAGCGTAAGACAGATGTTCTGATATCAAGTCAGCATCGAGATCTGTTTCCATTCACACCTGGCACTTTGATATCATTTTGAAAAACATGTGGACTTAGGTTTTGCTGTATTTTTAAAAAGTAATGGCCCATTCCTCCTGTTTGTAGATACAACCTTTGCAAGGGACCCCAACCACAATCTGCAAACAGGGAGAAGACTAAGAAAATAGTGACTTCATTATAGATTTTGCCTGATATTGGTTTCAAGTGTTATTTTTAGGAAAATGTGTTTGAGAACAGAAAGCTTAAGATCAGCTTATATTCTATTCATTCCCAAAATAATCACCTTAAAAAAAAAGTCTTGGACAACTCTGAATGTGGCTTCTGTAATTAAATGTAACATTTAATATGAATCACATTTAATTTCCACATTAACAGCTACTAATTATTTTAACTAAAGAAATGTTTTAAATATGTGGGTCTTCTAAAGAGACTAAGCCCTGTGCATTAGTTGGTCATGAAACCAGACTATTTGGGGAGGGAAAGGGCAAACCTCCAAGGACAATTCATACTTTCAGCCTAAAAACAAATTAATGTATTCCATAGGCCAAGATAACATTCTGGCTCTTTGGTTTTATTAAGAGTAAGGAGAAAAGAGAAAAAAAAAAAAAAAAGGGACTGTTTGTAATTGTGGAGAAGTGACTAGACTCCAGTGGACATAAATACTATGTTCAAGGGGGAACAGGACAACCAGAGGGTTTGCAGTTGTGGAATGTAAAGAAAGACCTCGCAGCAGTAAACAAAAGAACAGACTGAGTATGGGAGAGCAAAGGCAACCTCTGAATAAATCTTCTTGTTGTTGTTGTTAGGTGCCGTCGAGTCGGTATCCAACTCATAGTGACCCTCATAGGGTTTTCAATGGCTGGCTGTTTCGGGATTGCCTTGGGAGTGGATTGCCAGGTCCTTCTCTCATTTTTGCGGTGGTAGGAATCGAACTCGGGACCTCAGAGACTACAGCCCAGCGCTCTACCAACTGAGCTAAATCCCAGCCCGAATAAATCTAGGGAACTCACAAAATCCGAGGTGGGAAGACATGATGAGAAAGATGATTCAGTGGAGGGTGTTCGGAAAAGAGCACTCACTAGCCTTGGAGCGGGACAGAGTGGGGTCCATCAGAGGCCATTTCCATGACCTTCAAATCATGGAGATCTGTTTCCTCAGTTGTAAAGTGGAAGTAAAGGCGCTGACCCTGGATTGCTGCTTAGAAGGTTCAGTGAGCTGCTGCCAATACAGCTTAATGTTTGGTACAGGCCAGACTGAGGTGGAGGTGTTTCTCTTCTTTTAATCTCAAGGATTTTTTTTTTTTTTTAAACAAAACAGGATATTTACTTAGGAACAGAATGTTTTGGTTAGGTGCCATTGAGTCGGGTCCGACTCATAGTGACTCTGTGTACACCAGAATGAAACGCTCCCCAGCACTGTGCCATGCCGAACAATATGTCAGTGCTTCTCTGCTTTTCGTAAGGTTTTCAGTGGCTGACTGTTTTGGGATTGTTTCGGAAGTGGGCTGCCAGGTGCTAGGGACCAAATCCAGGACCTTAGAGAATGCACAGCAGCAGTCTACCAGCTTAGCTAAACCCCATCACCAGGAACAGAAAAAGAAACAATATCTGAATTTCGGCTGGACGTGGTGGCTCATGCCTGTAATCACAACAATTAGGGAGGTGGAGGCAGGAGGATCGCAGGTTTGATGCCAGAGGCAGCCTGCGTAATTTAGCAAGATCCTGTCCCAAGATAAAAAAAAATGGGTTGGGGTACAGTCCTATGATAGGACACTTGCAAAGTAAGTGTGAGGCCTGGGCTCAACCACCAAGTACTGTAGACATCATCATCATCATCATCATCATCATCATCATCATTGTCTGAATTTTACATAGCTGGCATACATGGTGCTATGCCAACCATTTTACATGTATTCTCCCATTATATCTGACCACACAAGCCATGAGGAAGTATTTCTGATTCCATCATTTTCCCTACATGAAGAAGGAGAGTGAACACAGGTTAGGTAATTTACCCAATGACACCCAGTCGGTAAGTAGAGGGACTGTGGTGTAAATTATTCACTCTAGAGCCCAAACTCCTGGGAATATACAGTTGGAGTAAAAATACATATGATGTGCAATTTAAAAATAGGGTGAATGTTTAAATTGAAACATGTATTAGTCATGAAAGAGGATTTAAAACCGCTTCAGAAAGTGGCAAGAGTGATAAGTGTTTTCGAAGCCAGGGGGAGTATTTTGAGGGGAATTAGTGGCAATGAGTCTTTTACTGTAAGAATTTTTTTCTTTAAAACATTTACTGTATTTTTTTCATACCTCCTATGTATGGAAAATTTCTTAACATCGCAGCATACTAAGATCTCTGTTAGTAAATCAGTAACTTCTTATTTCAAAGTTTGATTGTAAGCAATAATGTCTGCTTGACCTGAAATAGTTCAGGCAGCTTCTAAACATGTCCTGAGTGGTCTGCAGAAGGCTCTGACTCATTACTGAGTCCTTGTTCCCAAATCAAATGTGTTATGCTGGCTCTGATGGGGTCAGCCACAGATCCCATGTGGATTACCAAAGAGGCACAGTTAAAAATGAGAATTTGCCTTTTTAGTGACTCTCCTGAGTAAATGGTTAAATACTATAATCAGCCAATTGGCTAGTTTAACTTTATTCTACATAAGAAAAATCTTAGCTGTGTCTTATAAAGGTAATGATTGATAATAAATATGTAATAATAAGGTTAGAATTACACATTTTATATTAATCCAAGTGGAAATTCATGAAGTTATGGGTGAGGTGATGCATAACCTTCTCAGTCAACTCTCTTAATACAATTACTTCTGGTGACACCATAACCAAGGAATCTTATGTTAGATGGGCCCGTAGAAAACACCTAGATCAGCCAGCATTCCATTGTTGCTTTCAAATGTACAGGAAATAAAAACCTTCAGTCATGGAGTTGCCATAGGTTTTGTGGCACCTTTTTCAAAATGAAGTGAACGCAGAGAAAACTGTGGACTCCAACAGAGCACACACAGGGGGCTACCTTTACAGAGGCAGAATCGGTCCATTTTCCTGAACTTGGATAAACCTGCCATCTCTGGTCTGAATGTGTCCCCGCAAAGTAACATGGTCTGAATGTGTCCCCCCAAAAGTATGTGTGTTAGAAATGTATTTCTCATGACAACGGTGTTGGGACATGGGGTATAATGAGAGGTGATTAGGTCATGAGGGTGGAGTGAATAGATTAATGCTATTATGCCAGGAATGAGTGGTTTAGTTACCACAGGAGTGGGTTCCTAACAAAAAGATGAGTTTGCTGCCTCCCCATTGTGCTGGCTTGCTCTCATGTTCTCTCTCTTCGTATCTCTCTCTCTTTCTCTCTCTCTCTCTCTCTCTCTCTCTCTCTTATACACACACACACACACACACACACACACACACACACACACACACACACACACACACCTGCCCTTCTGTCTTCCCAGTAGGAAGGCCATCTCCAGATGCCAGACCATTGACTTTAGACTTTCCAGGCTCTAGAACTGTGGGAAATACATTTCTTCATAAATTACCCAATTTGTGGTATATGCTGTTACAGCAACGCAAAACAAGCTAAAACATTTTGCTTCTACCAAATCCATCACATCCTAAACTTGAGCACCCTTTCTTTTATCAATAAACTAATCTTCTCGGTCAAGTTAATGGGAAGTATATAGTGACTTGGGAGAGTGCTGCAATTAAAGGTTTTCTAGCAAAGGTATATAAGCACTAAGAGAACTGTTGAGATTATTTCACAGTATATGTCTTTAGCAAATAAAATGCACAAACTCAGACTTCAATATGGAAAGACAATGAGAAGAATAAGGAATCTTGGTGCTATGGCAAATGCCTATAATGCCAGCAAATAGTGAGGCTGAGGCAGGAAGGCCATAAGGTCAGGGCCAGAGGCAGCTTGTATAACAACATAGCAAAACCCTGTCTCTCAATAAAAAATAAAAAAGGGGTTGGGGGTGCATCCCAGTAGTAGAGCACCTGCCTAGCATGTGCAAGGCTCTGGGTTTGACCCTCCAGAGAGACAGAGGGCCAGAGGGGGTGAATAAGGAGAAGTCAAATATTCCAATTAAAAAAATATAGAAATTTAATGGATGCATCTTAAATTGGAAAATTCCTTGAATGTAGACACTAAGACTCATAACAGGAAATACTTGGTAACATTAGCAACTAAAGGAATTAATTTATTTAATATGTAGTTTATATGACTGACAATTAAAATAATCAAATTAATAATATTATTTGTCTGTTATGGGCCCATTAAGTGAGTTACATTAGGTCACTATTGATCCAATGAAGTACTAGATTTCAAGAAAAGAAAATCAAGTTTACTTAAGACTTCCATAAAGAATATTTTCACTGTTCCAAAGAATTAAGATTATTATTCTTATATCACTATACATACTTGTCTATTTTTGTAATTTTGTTGTTGTTAGGTGCTGGGGAGTTGGGTCTGAATCATAGCGACCCTCATATAGGGTTTTCAATGGCTGATTGTTTTGGGATTGCTTTGGGAGCGGATTGCTACATCCTTCTGTTTTTTGCAGTGCTGGGGATTGAAGCCACAGAGAGCACAGAGTGGTGCCCTACCAACTGAGCTAAACCCCAGCCCTTTGTAACTTCAGAAAGACTTAAATGATCTTGAGGAAAGCTGGTCAATTTATGAAATTTTATCATGAATTCTTCAAATTAATTTTTGGTTCAATCTGCTAAATTGAAAGAAATTGTTGTTAGGTGCCGTCGAGTTGAGTCCAACTCATAGTGACCCTATGTATAACAGAATGAGACACTTCCTGACACTGTGCCATGCCCAGCACTATTGTCAGTGTTTCTCTGCTATTCACTGGATTTTCAATGGTGGTTTGTTTTGGGAGTGGATTCTCCCTAGCCTGCAACACCTGGTGTTCCCAGGCATTCTCCCATCCAAGGAGTAACTAGACGGACCCTGCTTAGCTTCTGAGATCAGGCAGGATTAGATGTTAGGGTGCTATGGCTGCAGATGCAAAGAAACTAATGGTCTTTCAATAGTTCCAAGTGGCTATTTTACAATATATAAATATATTGTAAAAAATATATTGTAATATATTGTAAAAAATATAAAATATAATAAAATGTAATAAAATATAAATATATTGTAAAAAATATATTGTATAAAACTATATAAAGGATTTTAATGAAATGTGGCTCATGAATAGAGTTCAGAGGGAGAAGGCTGTATGAAGGGGAACTGGAATTTTAAACAACACTTCAGAAGAGGTAATTTCTGAACAGGGTTGACTAAAATTTGGAAGAAGAACTAGCAGAAACCATAAAGACTAAATTCAGTCCTGCCTCTAAAAAAAAAAAAAAAACCTCTGCAAATTATTTTCTCTATTTTTATGCTATAGGTCACTTCACTGGCATGAGGTACATGCATGTTTTAGCCCATTGTTTCAGTGAGTTCATTAGCTTATAGGTGGTGACATTATTATTCCAACTTCATTGTGGGCGGCACAAGTAGAAGCTTGACATAACTTGGTTGTCATTGTCTCCTGTCTGTTTGTCCTCCACATGACACTTCATGAAATTTTGTAATCCAGCAATGAATAAACTGGTCTGGTCAAAATTATCCTTTCAAATTAGTTCCATTTTAGAGACTATAGGCAGACCATTTGCATCCTAGAGGAATTACTTTTGGATTTGGTCATCTGCCTCATGGTCATTATACTATGACCAAAAGGTCCTATGTGAGCAGCCATAGTGGAGCATGCTGACTGGGGACACCCACTGGCCTTTGTAGGCCAAGTGGTGTTTCTTGAGAAAAGGATCAGTGACCCCTGAGCTGCCTATTGCTCAGAGAGAAGCACTGGGAAAAATAGAATAAGGAAGAGAAAGGGGGTTAGTAGTGTTCTTTGTACAATAGGGGTAAAAATAAATGAAGCTAGTGGCTGTTTTATGAAATGTCTCTGTCCATCGTCTTAAGCAGGGCCAATTTATTCATTAGACACAGCAGGTACAGTGGGAACTCCCAACCCTTTCAGCAGCTTGCACAATTTTCTCAACTTTTTTATTTTTTGAGGTACTAGGGGTTGAACCCAGAGCCTCACACCTGCATGCTTTGCAAGTGCTAGACCACTGAGCTGTGCCCCCAGCCCTTTTTTTTTTTTTTTTTTTTTTACTTTTTGAGACAGGGTCTCGCTAAGTTACGCAGACTGCCTCTGGTCTCGAACTCGCAATCCTCCTGCTTCTGCCTCCTGAGCCACTGGGATTACAGGTGTGCACCACCATGCCCGGCTTTTTCAGCCTGCACAGTTTTCTAAAAATCATTTTTAAATTCAGAAGGAAAAAATGAATATAAATGAATATAAAAGCAATGGCTATAATATTACGAATCCAGCTTGGATTATATTCCTCTCCATAGTCATATAGTTATAAACATAATTCTAATTTTTTAAAACGGAGACAAAAGTACCAAATGCCCATGAAAGCCATAATAAAGCCCTAATTTTAGTATCTTACATTTGTTCGAATCTTCGCCTCTTTCCTTTCATTCACTATAAAGACAAGCCATGCCATCTATTCTCTATTCAGGGTTGTATTCTATGTGAACCACAATCAGTAGGTGTCACATACTTTTAAAAGAAGAAAACATGGCCTTCTATTCTCAAGCTCTTTATAATCTAAGCAAAGAGACAAAATCAGCTGTGAACAACAGGTGCTTTGCAGTTGTTCATTCATTTGGGCATTTCTTTTATGAGTTAATTAGTCATAACTCCCTAGTGAATAATCTGCACATCTGGGAAAATAAAACTGCCCACTGAAAGTGAATTAGTTGAGCGTAGGTGAAACACAATGGTTAATTCATCTGGAGTCCCATAAAAGGCTTAACAAAAATCTCTCAAGCGCTTAGAAGTTGGATTTCATGTTTGAAGAATGAGTTAGCATCAGGTTGAAGGCTGCAACATGGGAATGTGTCATTCCAGTTTAGCCTTCAGCTCCTGATACTCTGGGTCACCCACTCTCTCATTTACATAGCCACCCCTCCCAGATTTCTCTATTGATCCTGCAGCCTTGGACCTCATCTGCAAATGCTCTACTTTTCCCTTAAGTGATTTCCTTTTTAATTTCCACTTGTTTATGATAAAAAGAGAGTGCTTTGCTATAAAAAAAACCCAAACAAAACAAAACTTTCTACTTGATAAAAATAAACTTCTAAGCTGGATTCATTAGTGTCACCTACCTATTCAGATTTTAAATGTAATGAAAGATTTCATCAAGTCCCAAGCCCTCTTGGAAATGAGGTCTTGATGCAAAAGTCCCTTAGTTTTTATGTCTCATCTGTTTAGAGGAATGGCTGGATAGTGTGAGCTCTAAAATTCTCTCCAGTTTGATGTAACTTGGATCAGGTCCAAGGCCAATCCACTTTGACTTGATCTAGGACCTTCTATAGCAACTCTCAGAATAGGTGTTGAAGAGCAGCAGTCTTCAACAACAATCCACAGAAAGATGAGAAAAAGTATTAAAAAGTGTTAAAACTTTTCTTTCTACTTATGTTCATCTCATCCTTTAAATTGTTCTATCTTTGCTTATATTTTTGCACACACATACAAGTTTTACTAAAGTGGATGAATGACCAAAAGAACTTAAATCTCATGGCTGTAAGGTAACAGGGCAGAGAACAGATACGTACTTAATTCACCAGATGATATTTGGTGGAGGCCTTAGGACTTGTATTTCTAGCTTTACCTTTAGTGCTATTTGTTTTTTAAAACCACACATATAACTTGAAATGAAGCAAGTGGATCTATTTTCTACTTGTTTAGGAAGAAAGATGGATATATATAATGGGTTAAGATAATTCCTTCAAATCATTTCTTTACATAAAGATTCCACTAAATACCCCAGACCAGTGGAAGACTCAGGAAGGCTGCAGCAGAGGCTGAGAGCTTGGACTTCACGCTCATCTGTACATCCCAGAGTCCACTTCTATGGGATATAGTTTAGGCCTGCTATGTTTGGAGCTTGGATGTTGTAGACAAACAGAGCATTTGACTTGCCAAATAAATTTTGCTATTGTCATGCTAGTGCTCATGCATAACTCCCCCACAAAATACAGAGATATTCATTACTTAATAATTGTTTCTGAGATCTCATTTAATATTGTCAGTAGATTCACTGATATTATATATAATATTTCAAAATTTACCTATCTCCAAATTTTTATTTGTCTACAGCTGTTGCACTATGGTATCCAATCCCATCAGATCTCGGAGCTAGGCAGGTTTGGGCCTGGTTAGTCCTTGGATGGGAGACCATCTGGGGATACTGGGTGCTGTAGGCTGGGGAGGAGGACCTGGCAGCCCACTCTTGAAACAATCAGTCATTGAAAACTTTATGAATAGTAGAGAAGCACTGACAATAGTGCTGGGCATGGCAGAGAGTCAGGTAGCATTCTGTTCTGTTGTATATAGATAAGATCACTATTAGTTGAACCTGACTAGACAGTGCCTAACAACAACAAATTTTTATTTATGCAAGTGATTTTGGGAGTTGTCTTGTAATTGCCACTCTCACACTCAAACTGAAAAATTATCTCTTGGATACCAGATCCTGTGAAATTCATAATTTTATTTTCTCAATTACAATAGAAAATTTCCTGCAGACCTTTGGTTGTCTTCAGGAGAATCACCATCCATTTGGGATACTTCACTGAAGTAACACAATGTCACCTTGAGAAGCTCATGCTTCGGATCTGAATCCCAACTTTACCACGTGCCAGGTATATGACTTTGGGCAAGTTATTTAACCCCCTCTCTGTGTCTCAGTTTTACACTATGGTAAAATGGGAATAATACTGCTATACACCCCATAGATTGCTGCCAGGATTAAATGAGATGTTGGAAAGAAAGTACCACAGCACACCACCATAGGACTGCCAATAAACTCAGCATGTCCTTTAGTTATTACTGAGAAAGAGGAACATTGTCATCAAGGAGTTGATAATTATAAGTAACTCCCTGTTCAAATTGTTCAGTAAACTGTTCAAAATATCACCTTGTCTAAACCAAGAATGTGGGCTGGGCTTTAGCTCAGTTGGTAGAGTGCTGTGCTACAGTCTCTGAGGTCCCAAGTTCGATTCCCAGCACCGCAAAAATGGGAGAAGGATTTGGCAATCCACTCCCGAGGCAATCCCAAAACAGTCAGCCATTCAAAACCCTATGAGGGTCGCTATGAGTCGGACACAACTCGACTGCACCTAACAACAACAAACCAAGAACATGGATTGTCTAATATTTCTTCAAATTCTTAGTTTGTAAAATAAGACTGACTGATGGAAGCGCTAAGTTCACCACAGTAACAGAGCAAGAAGGCAAGCGCAGTAAGTATAGCTATGAGAGTAAAACATCCACTAGGGATTTAAGTACTACATGGAACAGAGGGCTGGATCCACATTAACTCACTGTGAGATTGCACAACCCACTTCAAGTCCTGGGTCTCCGTTTTCAAATCTGTACTATAGGAAGTTGGATGAGGTTACATGTAATACTCTATAGTTACTAAATAGCTACTATAATTCATCATAGGGAATTCCATAAAGATATATTGAGTTCTTTGCTTCTCTGCTTTTTGACACCTGGAGATGTAAATAACTTGGGCATTGTTTTAAGTTTTAATTTTTCTCTGGAAGTGGCATAATTCGAATGGGCTGATGTACATTGAATAACTTGAAAGTCTTTATAGTTTTCAAATTATTCCGGGTAGCAAAGGGGTCATCAAAACTGATGTATTTTAAGATTAAATGAATTTTGTCTTTCAAGATGAAGTGGACTGCTCCCTCTGAGAACGGAGATTAGAATCCTGAGATCCTAATGTCAAGGTTTGTTACCAAGGGCCTTCAGTGTTCTGAGAACAGAGATCCTTTTACAGTGATGCTCCGCATCTTCTCTTCTTTAATTTGGGGGCCGCTGATAAGGATACTTAATATGGGGCTCACGTGCCCAGCTCTGGCTACTCCACACTATTCTCCAGCTATACTAGAGAAATGATCCCCAAGCCACCGCAGTTACATTATTTTGCTACTATTTTTCTCTCAAAAGAACTACAGCTACCTTTGCTATTTTCAAATAAGTGACATATCAAGTCAGAGTAAGATTTTGCTAAAGATCATTCTAAAGTGACTGCAGCAGTATACAGACAGAGAAATGCCAGAATATCAAGGTGGATTCAGAAGAGGCATGGAATCAGGGACATCACTGCTGATGTCACATGGATATTAGCTGAAAGCAAGGAATACAAAAAAGATATCTATCTTAAGTTTCACTGACTATGCAAATGCATTTGGCTATGTGGATCAAAACAAATTATGAATAACGTTGTGAAGAATGGGAATACCAGAGCACTTAATTGTACTCATGAGGAATCTATATATGGAGCAGGAGGCAAGTCGGTTGAACAGAACAAAGGAACACTGCCTGGTTTAAAGTCAAGAAAGGTGTGTGTCAAGGCTGTATCCTTTCACCATACCTCTTCAATCTCTATGCTGAGCAAATAATCCAAGAAGATGGACTTTATCAGGATTGGAGGAAGACGTGCGGGGCAAAACATCTTCAGGCTTTTACCATTTTTCCTCTTTGGAACAAATTTTGGGAAGTATGATTTTGTAGGGGGTCAAGAACTACTTCTGTAATTCTTGACATCTATTTTAATTGAGCCACTTTATGACTGTTAGGATGCAGTTGGTCATTTAAAATTGTTAATCTGCGAGCATAACACTTTGTGTCTCATTTTAACTTTCAATCCTTTGTTGTTGTTGTTAGGTGCCGTCGAGTCGAGTCCGACTCATAGCGACCCTATGTACAGCAGATCGAAACACTTGCTGATTCTGTGCCAGGCAAACAATTTTATTTATGTTTAAGCCCATTGTTGCAGACACTGTGTCAATCCATCTGGTGGAGGGTTTTCCTCTTTTGCGTTGACCTGCCACTCTTCCAAACATGATGTCCTTCTCCAGGGATTGTTCTCTCCTGACTACATGTCCGAAATATGTCCGAAATATGTAAGACGCAGTCTGGCCAATCCTTAGAGATGACAAACATTTCCTCATAAGCCTGATGTTTTGAGAAGAGTGATAAAGTGATAAAGGTAGTATATTGAATAGAGTTTCTTTTTAAAGGAAGTGGGGGTACACTTTTGTAACTGGAATGTAGTACATCCTCAAGTCATCTACATGTAGTGGCCAATCTTCGTGTGCTCTGCTGGTCTCTTTTTTTCCCTTTCGTCAGTTGTCTACTCAAACTCTTCCATTTGTCATTGGGCAGTGTCCTAGTAGTTTCTGATACAAATGTGGGTGGCCCAGTTGGGTACCTGGCATGAGAATAGAAGGGTGGAGCTGTTCACTTGCCTAACTTAAAGTTGCCAACAATTTAGAGTCATTGAAGATTTAAAAAATTCTGACCCAGGACAAACATTTATTATTAACTATGGGAGTAAATACTGTTGTTGGTTAACAGAAAAAAGAATTAGCCAGTGTTGACTTTATAGCACACCCTCCCACACAAATGGTACTTCTAATTAGGTTTGTTGTTGTTGTTGTTAGGTGCCGTCAAGTCAAGTCGGTATCCGACTCATAGCGACCCTCTGTACAACAGGGGAAACACTATTGTCAGTGCTTCTCTGCTGTTCATAGGGTTTTCAATGGCAGCTTGATTTTTGGGAGGGGGTTGCCAGGTCCTTCTCCCAAGCCTACAGCTTCTGGTGTTCCCAGGCGGTCTCCCATCCAGGTACTAACC